>CAUYRT010041094.1:0-62425 GCA_963574885.1 Lepilemur ruficaudatus | reverse complement strand
GCCTGGGCTAGAGTGAGTGCCGTGGCATCAGCCTAGCTCACAGCAACCTCAGACTCCTGGGCTCAAGCGATCCTCGTACCTCAGCCTCTCAAGTAGCTGGGACTACAGGCATGTGCCACCATGCCCGGCTCATTTTTTCTATATATATCTTAAGTTGGCCAATCAATTTCTTTCTATTTATAGTAGAGACGGGGTCTCGCTCTTGCTCAGGCTGGTTTCGAACTCCTGACCTTGAGTGATCCGCCTGCCTCAGCCTCCCAGAGTGCTAGGATTACAGGCATGAGCCACCACGCCTGGCCGTGACAAGTGTATCTTACCATTGTAAAATGTTACCAGTAGGGGAAACTGGGATCAGGGTATATGGGACTCTCTGTACTATCTTTGCAACTTTTCTTTAAATCTAAAACTATTCTAAACTTTTTTTTAAAAACAAAAAAAATCTTGTTTAAAAAATTAAAAAAAAAGAGATCACATTGAGAGGGATTTTCCAATTTACTTCTGAGAGGGACATTGGACTCTGGGTGAGAATTATTAGTCTCTACTTTAATTTTTGTGCTGTGGCTGAGTGCAGACCTGGTCTTAAATCACTTTGGACAACTTACTTAATTTCTCTGAAGCTCTGCCTCCTTATCTGTAAAATGGGAGTAATGATGTCTAACTCACAGCTACTGCCAGAGAATCTTATGAGATAAGGTTCAAAAATGCTACCACAGTGCTTGCAAACATGAAATGTTCACAGAGACAGTAGCTGTTGTTATAAATAATAATAAAAGAAAGTTGGATTTTCCTATTGTGCAGCTACCGACTTTTAGTGGAAAGTCTTAAAGAACAGTGTTCAGTTTTCTTGCCAACAGAACTTCAGGGTTACAAGAAGCTGTCGGAGGCATGAGGATGTAAGGCGTGTTCTGTGTTAACGAGGATGGCAGGAGGGATCTCAGTGAAGGGAGGAATGTTGTTGAATGCAGAAGCCTCTGTTAAATTGAAGCGGAGGAAATGGCTTAGAAGCTGCATAAAGATTAGTCACAGATTATTACTTGACTTAAATTCACTGACACATTTCAATGGCAGATCAGGATGATGAGAGCAGAAGGCAGAGAGAAGAAGTGGGTAGATAAAGCTGCCCTTGTCTGCTCTGCATCAAGCATGTCCCTCCCTGCAAAGGTCTACTAACTGTGGCGCGGCCATCTACATACTTGTGAGTATGATGGGTCATTGATTTTCACATTCAGTCTGATGCTTGCCTTGTGGTTTGTGATTTGAAAATCTATTCTACTCAGAAGGAAGCTACAAATGATCATCAAACATAACAAATCTTGAACTCTAACTACCCAGAAAACAACAGCCTCTTAAATTGATGACTTGATAGTCAAGGGCATTTTTTTTGTCTTCTATTCCCAGAGATCTGAGAGACAGCAACTGTATTAAAGGAAGAGTGAGCATATTTTCCATTTTTCTAACCACTTGATAAACATAAGTTCTTCCTGAAAACCTTTGGTCTGCTCTTTCTAAGATTCTTAGGAGGGACAAATTATTTTGATGTACTCATTACAAGGTGATAACTTGTTTGGATTAGAACATTACATTTGATGACTAGCTTATTGCACATCCAAGTGGTCTGCTGTATCAATAACCATATGAAAATCAGTTGCTGGAAGCATTTTTTCAGAGTAGTTCAAAGCCAATGGGTATCTACTTCTCATTTTTCTATTGTCAACTGGTAGAGAGCCTCAGTAATTGGCCACTTCAAGACAACGGTGTCACCCGAGTTCACAAAACCTAGTCAGAAATAGCATTACATTTATCAATCTTCAGTTCGAGTTCATCTAGTAAAAACATCACAGGAATATAAATGACCTTTACAAATAGGCTAGGAAGAAAACTGGCATGTTTCTGAGCTAAGGAAAATGATTTTAAAATCCACCAGAAAATGCTGCAAAGCAATACTATTCCTTTAAAGTAAATTAGATGGCAGCTGATTCTATAAGAACACAAGCACAGTGGTGATAAAAGATGGTGTCAACATCTCAATTAGGATGAGCTAGAGGGCTTACAGGTGATAACCCATTTTTAACAAGCATCTATCAGTGCAAAACCCACCATCTCATAAAACGATTCCCAAGCTCCAACCAATGTCCGATCATTTTAAGTCATCATTCATTCAAGAAAATTCCAGTACAGTGAAAGAGCCTATGATATTCATTGGCTGTTTTATCAAAGATTGCAAAAGGAAAAGAGGAGTTGATTTGTACAAAGGAGATTTTCAAACACATTTCAGAAATATAGCTATTATATGAAATAAAATATACCTCATGGGGTTGCTGCTTAGAAGGGATGACCTTCTCTTTCCCCTGAACTCTTTCTAGGTCACTTCCTCCCCTTGCTTTGAGAAAGGAATCAGAGGGGAGAGGGGTAATAACTGCCAGGTTGTCCTCAATAAGTACCAGCCTCACAGTTCCTTACAGCCTGGGCATTATGGCAATATTCTCTACCTCTCAGTCTGTTCTCAGTATGTTTCTCAGTCTGTTCATTCTTAAAATGGGCACCATAAATAGTATGTAACCTATGGGTTCTAGTGTGGATAGCATGAGTTAATGTATGCAAAGCCATTCAATATGCACTTGTTATCATTGTTGTTATCATTATTGCCCAAGCTGGAGAAGATGGTTAGGTTACCCTGTGCCGTTCTAGCCTCATGATGAGGACAGAAATAGAAAATTTCATTTAGACAGTGAGATATTGGAGAAGAGGCAGAGTTTCCTACAAAGTGTCAGCTTTACTGGATGGCAACAGGAGGCACTCCAGGCTTGGGCCTGGCTGTATAGTATTCCTCAGTCCCCAAAACCATGCAATTGATTCAGAGATAGACACTTAACCTATTCCAGTGAAGTACCAATCCAAACAGACAGCACCTGTATTGCCCTCTGTTGGGTTTCCTGCCCCTTGTTTGAGGAATGTTAAATGAATTTGGGACTTAACAAGAAAGAAACACTCCATTTCCACTGGGGTTGCTAAACTGATGGAATAAAAACCTTGAGCTATTGATGGCCATTTATTTTACTATCATGAAAGGACAGCCTATTTGAAAATGAAGCCAAACCAGGGACAAAAGAACCAACAGAAAAGAGATAGGCTCCTGAAGACATTTCAGCACCTGGATACAGCTGTGCCTGAAGGAAACATACTCTGTAATTTGCAACTCACAGGGTCCTGACTTTTACTGTCCCTATACTTGGGTTCAGTTGAACAAGTGTGGGTTAGATTAAATTGATAAGCAGAGCAGAGGACATAACCCCCAGGGGAGATAGGATAGGATGTAGAAGAGACCACTGAGTTTCTTCAGAGCCCTGCTTTATTTAGCTGGAGTCATGACAGTGCATGGGGTAACCTAACCATCTTCTCCAGCTTGGGCAATAATGATAACAACAATGATAGCAAGTGTGTATTGAATGGCTTTGCATACATTAACTCATGTTATCCACGCTAGAACCCACTGGTTACATGCTATTTATGGTGCCCATTTTAAGAATGAACAGACTGAGGACAGAGAGGTAGAGAATATTGCCCAGGCTGTAAGGAACTGTGAGGCTGGTACTTACTGAGGACAACCTGGCAATTATTACCCCTCTCTCCCTTCTGATTCCTTTCTCAAAGCAAGGTGAGGAGCAAGGGCTTTCTGTCCTAATGGAAGCCTCAGGAGAGGCCCATTCCCTACAGTATCCACCACAGTCCTTGTGGCCAGGACACTTTCCAGATAATCCAATCCTGCTTCCAAGTTTTACAGAGAAAGAAGAATCCAGCAAGAGCACCCTTGACCAAGTTTACCTGGTCTGCCAATCTTCACACCATAAAATGTTCATTCCATCCCCTGCAAAGTTGGCATATTTGGGAACACACAGGTTTGTTTCAAAGTTACACCTTTGTGAAAAGCTTGCATTTTCATGCCTTTTTAAACTAACATTCTCCTTTTGAACTGGCCTCAACCATTACCACTTTAGTGGGGGGGAGGCAATCCTCTCAGTCCAACGCACTAAAGGTAAGAACAACATCTTGTTTGCATTTTAATTCCTGTTCAGCACAGTACCAGAAAGCGAGCAAGAGCCTCCTTTAATCAATTCCTGCCGTGGCCAAGCCAGACATATTTCATCTTCTGGTTGGACCCTCGGGGCTGAATTTGTGAAGAATGCATCCTAAGCCATTAAGCCAATAAACGAACCTATTTTCAAAAGGACCATTTAAATAGTTAGTTCAGTTACTTATAGGGGATTTAAAGGTATAAAATCACTAGTTTAGGAATGAAGGAGATGCAGATCGGAGCTTATCTTGCATCTAGACTGGGCTGTCATGGAGGAAGCTGACAGCCACCCAGCACAGAAAGTTGCCTTGGCTAGTGGCTCCGACCACTTGCATCTGGAAGCACGCAGAAAAGATGCCTGTCTGGCATCTGCCTCAACAACTGTATCTAAGTAGACATTGAAGTCTTGTGTCCTTTAGCTGCCATCAAGTTGAATGTCAACACAAAGTCAGTGGTAAACAGTTTCTGCCAGAAAGATGAAAATGAGAGAGTTTAATTCCACCCTGATCTTGTAAAAACGGTATAAATGTCTTCTCTTCATTATGGTCAAATCTTTCCAACTCTATGCCTTCTTATAATTAACTCCACATTAATTGTGATTCAATTAACAAATTGAACCTGATGGCCTGTCTTCTCTCTTGCAGTTTGTAAGGAAAGTCAGGATTTCTTCACTCAGCTTTTTCATGGCTCATATTTCAAATATGCCTCCCAGGGATCTGGGGTGACTGAGTCTTAATCCAAGGGTCACGTTTAATGTTCAAGTTTATCACACAGACATCATCCACGTTAATTTATATCTCTCACTAGTATTTTCCAAAATGTGTTCCATACAAAATTAGTCTTACAGATACCCTTGGTGGGAAAAAAGGAAGGCGTTCCATGATCAAGAAAGTTTGGGAAACATTACCTGCTATATCCTCCCCTCTGAGATTCACAGTGCATGATATTGCATGCTAAAGGCTCTAAGTCATACAGAAAGGAAAACAAAAGAAAAATTCTTTTTAACTGTGTTTCATCCAGTATTTTTTAAAATCAATAATGTGTCTATAGAAACTTTTCTTCATGGACCTCTGTTAACAGTCTACAAAGCCAGCAGTCTGGGGAGCCAAGTTTGGATCTAGCTTCAGAGACAAATGCTAAACCTTCCTTTATGTCCAGAGCTGAGGAAAAACAATTTAAGAATGTATCCATAGCGCATGTGTGTTTATGCTTGAAATAAGATTATAATTGTTTAAGACCCTTGGCTTTATTCAGAAGTATATCGGGGGGGGAAATGACTGGTCATCATGGTTTCCTGGTCTAAAGTACAAGATTTTGCTAAGATATTTAAATGCATATCTTGATTAGACAATATGTTATTTCTTAAAATAGTGGTGGCAATACAAAAAGAAATATAGTTCATGAACGTTCTTATCACTGATTTCATACCTTGTCTAGGCAGCATCTGGGGTGGGCTCCACTAACTCCACTCCTCACCTTCCAGCTCAATGAGCATCTCACCCCCATCCTCCATCCCCTCCCCTTAGTCTGTGGTTTGGGCTTTGAGAAAGAAGCGAGGATGAAACACACAAAAGGAGGGAAGGCAGGAGATGGAAGGACCTGGAGGACAAGTGGAAACAAATCTCAGGGTCGGGGGGAATGGATTTAAAGTGCCATTCTGCTCCCTTCCCATTTCCCAGGCTCAAGCACCTCCCCAGGCTGGTCATTAAGTCCCTTAATTAAATTAATTAAAGATGTCGAGCAATACTCCAGAGGGGAAAAAGCTACATTTGGATTCTTAAGGTATTTCTGATGCTAAAAACTTAAAATGTTTCATATGTGTTATATATATTATTCCTTATATTTTTAAAAGATGCCTGTGCCGTTGGGGTGTGGATGTCAGTACTCTCCTTTGGTCAATGGGATCACGAAGCTTGCACAATGAGTCAAGTGCCCAACGTTACAAAAGGAGCCACCAAGAAGGGTGAGCCTCACAATTCTTACTTCCTACCCAATATGTTAAATTCTGTTGCCACATGAGAACGAAAGCTATACCCTTAGCTTGGAACCACATTCTTACTTACTAGTATGTGAAATATCATTAGATACGTATCTTCTTTAAATATATTCTCATTTTCTCTTGTCCTCATCCCCCATCCCAGACTGTCAAATTGTATATTTCTGAAAGAAATAACATCTGCAGAGTAACTTGAATGTCTAAGGGCATTTTCTATAACAGCAAAAACCACTATATAAAGCTAAAGAAATTCAATCTACTTTTTGTTTTGTCTACAAATGTCAAACAACCAAACACCTGGTTTGATTGATTTTCTAAATTGTGCTGATCGAGTGGTTTGGTGGTTTTTATGTAGCAAACACACCACTTCATCCTTCTCTTTCCCAAATGTGGCTTCGTGTTCAGCATCACCCTCTGTTGTCACTGATTATGAAGATGTCCACACCAGGAAGGATTCCCCACTTGGAAATATTCCACTCGTCATATTGAGAGGCATCTGTGTGTTTGTTAGATTTTTTTGAGTAGAGAGTCTCCACGTGACATTGTGAAAAAGAAACAAATGAAACAGAAATGGCCTCTGCCTTAAGAATTCTAGAAAGGAGGGGACCCTTACGTGCAACTGTCATGAGCTGTGGGAGTAGGGACCACGAAAGAGGGCTTCACGGAGATGTGGCATTTGACTTGAGCTTAGAAATGCAGAAAGGATTTGAATGCATTGAGAGGAAAGAAATAGCATAAGTGAAATCACAGAGGTGCCAACATCATGGTCTGTTTGGCTGTGGTTGGGGTGTGACAGTCGAAGGCGGCCACTTTGTTTGGAAAGTTGGGCTGAGGCCAGCCTGCAGTGGTCTTGGATGTTTGGCTACAGAGGCTGAACCTCGTTAGGTGTGCACAGAGGGCTTTGATTTCTCGCAGGTCTCTCAGAGAGATTGAGCAGAGTGACCAGGAGCAGGAGCGCAGACCCCAGCCCCCTGCTTCCTGGTCAGAGTACTTAATCTCTCTGAGCTTAAGTTGCCAGTCCTGAAAAATGAAGAAAACAAGAACTCCTTCTTCCTAAGCCTGATGCAAGAGTTGAGTGAGTTTATTCATTTATGCACAAATATGTACTGAACACTTACTATTGTCCATGCACTCCTTCAAGTGCTGGTGATACAGCTGTGATGAAAAAAGACAAACTCCTTAAGGGGTTTATATTCTGATGAGAAGACAGATAGGACACCAGATAAATCAAGCTTATAGATCATGATAAGTGTTATGAAGAAAAAAATCAGGAAAGGAAGATTTGAAAAATTTGAAAGAACAGGTTGATAGATTGTCCAGAGAAGACCTCACTGAGAAAGTGACTTTTTGGGTAAAGACTTTTGGATGTATAATCATAGATGTCTGTTGTCAAAACAGTCCAGGCAAAGGGAGGAGCATGTGCAAAGGTCCTGAGGCAGGACTGTGGCTGGAGTGTTTAAGGCAGAATGAGGAGGTCCGGTATGGCTGGAGCAGAGTAAGAGATGAGTTCATATTGGGGTTGGGGCAGTGTCTGATGAGGGATGAAGACCACATAGGGTCTTTGAAGTTCATAATAAGGACTTTGACTTTTATTTTGAATGCTAGAGGAAGAAGCTATTAAAAAATTTCCAAAAAAGGGTGACATGATCTAATATTTTAACAAGATCCTTCAAGCTGCTGGATAATGAGTATAAAGTACTTAGCACAGTGTTGAGGATATGGTGTGGCCTCAATGTATGTTAGCTATTATCCTTATTATTTCTCTTAGTGTTGGCATGACACGGTTTACAGGATAGCAGGATCTCTAATACTGTCTGGGATCCACAGGACCCCAGAGTCTGTCCAAATCCTCTTCCCTGTCCTGTTTTACCAGGAAGACTTGCATGACAGTGACAAATGGGCTGCTCACCTCCACAAAAGGATGAGACAGACCTGGCTGTTGGGTATGCCTTCCTTGGTGATAGTGTCCTTTGGATTTGCAAGGTGAGGTGATCGCTCATATCAGGCTATTGTCAAGCTGCCATGTGCAGACCTGGTTAAAATGTGTAGGCAGGAATTGGCCAGGAAAATGCTTTTCTGGAGGTGCCAGAAGCTCTTGGATACTGCGCTGGGTTATTCCCAAGCTAGTTGATGACATCCTGTCATCGCAAGCGGCCCCACAGTGCTGAAGCCTCTGAGTCACCTGGGGGTTGGGAAGTGGCAGCTTCTAGTATGAATTTGTTCCATCCTTGTTCTTAGGAACTGATGATCATATAATGAGCTAAAAATAATAAGGACTATAATACAGGTGAAGGTACAACCTGCCCACCAAGAGAGTCACTTTCAAACCAGCCAGTGTAAACATAAATTAGTAAAACTTTTCTGAAAGGTAATTTGGGTAATAGGCATCAAAAGTCTTTATAAAATTCATACCCTTTTATGGACAGAAAAATGCAGTTCACATGAAGTGATCTATCATGTAAAAAAATAACTTATTATAATATCTACCCTGGTTCTCAATCACTGAAAGCATAGGAAGTGGATTTTGTATTTTTCAAGGCCATTTTCAATACTCACCATGGGTATGGGATTCAGCGTAGTGCAGTCATGGACACAGTGAGTGGTGTGAGTAGGAAACATAAGTTACTCTGAGGTGATTTCACCAGAGAAGGTATAACTGGCTGGAAGGCTCTGAGCTGAGCCTTGCAGACTGGATACATGACCTTTAAAACACCGGCGATCCTCTCACTGGCTGACAAGGCCCCTGCCCCTGCATTTTAGAGGTGAGCTCCACATCTGTGTTCTCCACTCTTTCCACAGCTAGAGTTACGGGGTCACCTTTGGGAAACCATCTTTCAGGGAATGAGAGCCTTCTTCCTATACTTGCTTTTTCCGAAATGTGTTCCACACAATGTTAATAGTGTCAAAGTGAAAATAATATAGTGATGAATCTCTAAATTAAATGTTTTGTTTGGGAATCATGGAATTGCAACTTGGGACATACACACAGACAGGGTTGGTCTTCGGTTTGTCCGATGAGCAAAGAGAAGGTCGGGAGTTTTATTAGAAAGAGAAATGTTATGTATTATTTTGAAAGCAAACTCATTGGCACTAATAAAGCTTTTGAAAACTAGCAAGCTCTGATTGGTGGGTGATGGCAGTAGGTGAAACCAGTCTTAGAATCATAGCAGGTTGTTTCAGCAGTTACTAGGTAAACCTGCTGTTAGGGTGACAGCAGCCAGGCTTGCGGAAAAATTTTTGGAGCTGGTACTGTGTGCCCCGAGTAGTATTTTCCCCTAACCCCTCAATTCTGATTTAGTTGGGTATGACAAAAATGATCCAATTTGTGTAATCATCTTTCATAGTAGGTATTAACAGATATGAATAAGTTCTACTGGAAAGTATTCCACAATTAATTATTTGGGGTGAACTGGCTGATGTTATTCAAGCATCTTGTCTGCAGAGCTTCTCAGAACTTTCATTATGCATCAAGCAACTCCAAGAGTGAGGCATCGTGGGCAGAAGTATGTTCCAGATTTATTTGACTATGGATTTTTTTGTACCTATTAACATTCTGCAAACTAAATATCTTGAAGAATATAACTTTGGAAACTTCCAGATTGACCAGAATTCTGGGCCTTGCCAACATAGACGAGGGGGAAAAAAAAGAAAACCTCTCCAGACCAGCCTTTGTCGCCATCACTTCAGGAATGTGACTTCTAGCTGGTACCTTTCTCACCAGCTCTGGTCAGAGTATCCATCGGTCAAAGAACCCAAACTTACAAAATGATCATGGTGGTACAAGAAACCACCAGCTATGATGAGCCATCACACTCAAGATCTTAAGCCCCTTTTATAAACAACACATGTACCAGTTGCCAGAAGATTTACACGTTTAGATGACAAGACTTCTGTGCTAGCTGTCAGTCAAGAGAAGTCTGAGGAATTCTCAAGAGGGTTTAAAAAAAAAATGTTAGGCAGATGTACATCTGGAACACAATCCCACATTCCATTCTCACTCGGAACGTTGTCTTGAGGCAAAGGGCCACATATCTAAGAAGCCTGCAGGGTTCATCCTGTATTGTCAACAGTAAATATGTCAATCACACTCAGAGAATGCCTGACAGATTGTGTTTCACATTTGCATCAAATCCAAAATAGCTGTCTACAGCTGCCTTTGGATTGGTAGCAGCCTCAGGACCCAAAGGAGGAGTCCCTCCCAATTGCGTAGTTACTTCCTCTTCATTTCATGTCTTGAGAAAGGTGTGTTTGGCAACCACAACATTGGAACCTTGGGCCTTGGGGTTTGTTCCTAAATCACAGCATCACACTACAGGATACGGCACCCTAACGTGATGAGACAAAATAAAACTAACGCAAGCCAGTCCAGCCAGCCCCTTCCCCGACTTTGAGCAAGTGAAGCTGCCCAGACCAGTCCCGTCTGCTGGTATACTCTCGGATCTCTGTGGAGTCAGTACCCATAAGCCTTGCTGCCTAGCCAGGGCCAGCTGGGATGATTTGAAGTCACAACTAGATGGGCAGCAGTCTTTCAAGTAACAAACTTACATAACAAGCTAAGCCCAGAGATGCTGTCAGGTCTTTACAGGTAGGAAGGCATGTTCTGGAGGCAGATTTCTTGGATTTGAATCTCCACTGCACCACCCATGACCTTTGTCTTCTTGGATGTGTTTAATTAACCTCTTTGTGTCTCCGTTACCTTATCTGAAAGTAAAAATAATAAAGGTCCCTAACCCTCATTCAGTTTGCTGTGAATATTAAATTAGGTTACTATATAAATAAATAGATTCTGGAAGACTACCAGGTACATAATAAATGCTCAACAGATTGTTAGCTATTATTATAATCCAATTGCTCTCTTTTAGTAGGCTTAGGTCAATATGGAGAGTGTGTATTTTTTCCTATTTGAAAGCATGTAAAGTCAGAACACTGGATACTTTCTCCAAAGCTGTGAAATTCTATTTCTGAGCCAAGAGTCAAATGGAGGATGCTTGCATTTTCTCTTTCAAATATCTTCTATACTCCTCTGCTTTTCCCTCTTCCCCCAAGTCCGCTCTTCCAAAAAATATATGGTTCTCTGTGGATAAAACAATTATGCTCACATATCCTTTTCTGTGTTCAAAATGTGTTTATAGACCATGCAGAATGGATAGGAAAGGATTATTAGCATGGAGGGTTTCATGCTATTGCTGCATCTCGCCTGCCTGGATCCTTTGATTTCTGTCAAACCTTTTCAGGAAGTCATGTTAAGGGCTGTCATGGGCATCTCAGGTAAAGTATGTGTTTTGATTTGGTAAGGATTCTCTTGGGAGCTATTTCCAGGAAGCTAGTTTATTCCATCCCAAAGAATAACCCCATTTTGTTAAAAACAAAGGGACTTGGAAAATAGAAGTTGCCCATGACCAGAAGGACCTAGTCTCCAGGGCAGGGTTTAGCTGTGAAGCCAATGAAAGGTGCCTTGTCCCTGGGGGACAAGTGGCTACTGGAGAGACAGCCTTTGTGCCAAGTAGAAACTCAGTAAAGGTTGTGAAGTAAGTGCTGTGTCATGGGCACTGAGCCCAGAATTACAGGGCAGACCAGAAGAAAACGAAGAGACAAATGTTATGAAAGCAGCAAGGCAAGGCTGAGCCACAGAAGGCAATGCACGAGGTGTGCAGTGGCTGGAGAGGGACAAGGCTCAGGGAGGGCCAACGACAGAAGGAGAAGCAAAGAGCACGTGCAAGAGGAAAGGGAACACCTGAAAACAGGCAGCTAGGAGGGCAAAATCTGTGTGTGGGGTAAATCGAGAGGGAGATGAGAAGTATCTTATAATGCACATATGGAGAAAAGAGACAAGAAAACAAATTCAAGTTCAAGAGGTCATAGGAACTGGGCTGAGACCCTGATCTCATAAGAAGGGATCTGCAGCCCCCTGGTAACCGGTCACCATGTTTAATTCAACTATTTAGTAATCTGGGTAATATTTCAGTTACAGGACTGAATACATCATTTGCAATGAAATAGGTTTTATTTAAGAGTAGCTTTTTCCATCTCGTGGACATTTCCAGTTTAAGAAACTGAACTAAGGCAAATGAGCATGGGCTATTACATGTGCATGAGGAGCCTGGAATGTCACCACGCAATGCCAACTGCTCCCTGCTGGAGGCCAACTGGAGTCTCTCTGCATCTCAGCCTCCCTCACAGGAAGAGGCAGAGGCTAGGCAAGGCCTCTGAAAAGTTCACATGCACCTTCAGGCCCAGGATTCCTTGGGTCTCACAGGCAGGTTAGCTGTTTTGTCTCCATTTTGAGGCTAGTAGAGGTTAACTAAAGAGTCTAAGTACATAGAAGATGCTGAGAAAACCAATCTAGAATCCAGAGCTCTCAATCTTTTTGTAAGAAGCCAATATTCAAACGAGTGCAAAATTTTACACCCAATTTCACACACACTTTGCAATTAGGAAAGGAAAAGAGTATCAGTGAATCCTAGGTCTGAATATGGATCTAATAATGCTTTTGGCATCAGCATCTTCCCTGCTCCACTGGAGGGCTGTTCTGTAATGGGAAACCTTGTACAAGCATAATTTGATACTAACAACAATAGCTACCACTTATCCAGAACTTTCTCTAGGCCAGACATTATTCTAAGATCCTCTATAAATTAATTTGTTTGGCACTCACAACGATGCCATGAAGTGGTTGTTGTTATTATCTTCATTTTATACATGAAGACACTGAGGCACAGAGAGGTTATGTAACATGCCTGAGGTCACCAGCAGCAAAGGGCAGAGCCAGGCCTGATACTCAGGCAGTCTGACTACAGATCCTCTGCTCTTAACCATTATGTTCTGCTGTGTGTTGTATAAATACCATTGCATCCTTGGGCAAGATCTGCAAACTGTGCTAAATCTATTCCTTTCACATTCATAACCCAAGCCTCTAGATTAGAACTTTTTGCATTTATAGATACATGTTCCACTTGTGCCATGTGACCAAGACTCAGCCAAGCCTCATAAGAGACCCTGAACTTCCAGAAGAGGGGGCCCTCATTCTGCTTGGCTCCTCAGAAGTATTAATTGATATTCTGTTTATGGCCTCACCAAATGCCTGGCATAAAGCAGTTGCCCCTTATGCATTTGGTAACTGGGTGAAACGGGTACTGGTGAAAGACTAGCTTACACCGTAAACAGGACTCGTCCACACAGGAAGAACCCTGATTCTGCACACGGCATGGTGACTTGTAATTAGTTATCTATGTGCCTGTCTCTCCCACTAGGCTCACAGGCTCTGTGAGCACAGAGACTGTGCTTTAGTTTTCTTTTTATCCCAAGTGAAAGGCAAAGTGCCCAGAGCACAGCTGTACTCAATAATTTTTTTGGTGAATAGGTAAATTAGGTTTATAGAAACTCACACCTGTCTGCATAGAAAGCTGGATTCGATACCACCCATTGTCAGATGAATGTTGCTTGGGTTGCCAGGATCCCACTGTGATCTCATTCTGACTGTAGGGAGGGATTTGTTGAGTCAAGTCAGCCAGTGCCCATTGAAACGACAAAAGCCACCATTTTCCGAGCACTGAGCAATGGGAGTAGAGGGTGGGTGGTGACAAAAACTGTGAAGTGGGAACAGTGCCACTTGTTCCCTTAAGAGGGGGCTTAGATACTAATGAAATCACCAAGTGTTCATCTCTACCCTGGGCAAAAGTATGCATCTCAGAAGGTTCACCGAATGTGCTGAGAAGTGGTGAGAATTAAAGTTGGAAAGAAACATTGGGTTCCGGTGTGTAGGCCGTTAAACTAGGCAGATGTGGCAGGTGATCAGAAGCCTTGGTTGAAAGGGAAGCAGCAGAACTTCATGGACAGGATACAGGGTTCTTATTGACAGAGAAGAGATTCAAGTAGGGACGCTTGTGTATGAAGGTCTGGAACAGGATGGAATATTTTTAACAGGTGAAATATTGGGCTTCATGGCTAAGTAAAAGGAAAGTAATTTTGAACAAAGAAGAGCCTTCTCAGTGCCATAAATCACACCTTCCTACTAGTAATGCCAACCCTAATATACAACATGAGATCTTAGAAACAACTTTGCCAATTTCTCAAAAAGACAGAGCATGGTCTCCTGAACCATCAATGATTCTCATTGTTGATTGTTTATTTTCTTGGGGAAATTCTAGTTCAGCCTCTTCCCACAAATCCCACAGCTATGAAATTAGATACAGATTATCCTAAGTATATAACTAAAAGTATTAATTGATATTCTGAAAACAACTGTCCACTAGTCAAATAAGATTGAGAATCATAGCTGCAATGGAAGGAGCTCTGGTTAAGGAATTGGGAAACCCAAGTTCAAGTCCCTGCTTTGTCACTTCTTTGCTGTATGACCTTGAAAGGTCACTTTACCTCCTTTAATTTTGAGTGTTTTGAAATCTGAAATTCATAAATATCAGCCACTAATCAAATGAAATAATGTATGTGAATCCTTTGGAAATACACAATGGAGTAAAACCACATAAAGAACATAATGAGAATTTGTTATGAAACTTGAAATGCTTAGCCATTGCTATAGACTGAATTCTGGCCCTTCCAGTCCCCTGAAAATTCATACATTGAAGCCCTGATCCCTGTGACTATATTTGGAGATAGGGATTTTAGGAGGTAATTAAGGTTAAAGTTATAGGGTGAGGTTCTAACCTGATAGGGTTGGTGGCCTTATAAGAAGAAGAAAATAGAGATCTTTCTCTTTCTTCCTCTACACACACACACACACACACACACACAAACACACACACGCACACACAGCAGGGAAAGGCCATGTGAGCCCATAGTGAGAAGGTGGTTCTCTGCAAGCCAGGAAGAGGGCCTTCACCAGAACCTGGCCATGCTGGGAGCCTGATCCTGAACTTCTAGCCCCTGCACCTGTGAGAAAATAAATTTCTGTTGTGTAAGCCACCCAGTCTATGGTCTTTTGTTAAAGCAGCCTGAGCACACTGAGACATCCATGCATGTTAATATTATTACTTGTGCTTCTATTTCTATTTTCACAGTTGATATAAGGTATTCAGAAAGAAAAACTGGCATAAACATAAGAAGAAACTCATTTTTGTCAAAAAAAATTATCTGTGAGAGCAAAATCAGATTTTTGACACTTGGGAAGATAAAATACCTAGAGGTTAAAAAAGAAAGGCCCTTAGTGACACAAGTGACCTTGTGAAGAACTCAGTGCAGGATTTCCAAGAAGCAAAATGAGGCTGGGAAGAAGGCTAGTGACATCAGGAAGAAACTAGTACATCAGGCTACGGGGTTTAGTGAATGATCTTTTTTATATAAATGCCAGTTCAAGAAAAATTAAAACTCATAGCTTTCTATTTTTCATTCAAGATGAAAATAACTATTGAAATTCACATTAAAAATGAATATTCCTATATTTAAGATTTTTTTAACTGAGTAGAAAATTATAAGCGAGAGTACCAGTCACCCTATTTAACTCATTCTTTGAGAAATAAGCCAGGAGCTCTGAAATCAGGAAGAGTTGGCTGATAATGACAGCCTGCATTTTTCTTTTCTTCATTTCCCCTTAAAATTTTAGGTTAACTTCATTTCCAGCTATCTACAATAGCACAAGGCAACTACTGTTTTCATGGCCCCTTCTGCTGGGAAAGATTCTGGGGAAGCCTTTTAACTTCCCTGTAGGTAGCTGGCTGAGCGGCTTAAGAGGAGGCATGAAGTGCTGGTTTGAGGTCGTTACCCACCTCCTCCCACCTGCTTTCCTAATCCAAGATATTCATTCACTGGTTCATTTTTTCAACAAATACTTATTCTTTGTACTAGTGCCATGGAATTCCACAGAGCTTGTAGTGGAGAGGAGAAGGCAGACAATAAATAGCTAATTATGTAATTCATTTTGTTTAAATACAATTATGATAATGGCTGGAAAAGAATTATCAAGTATTCTGAGAGTGTAAAATAGGGGATTGTAATCTAGCCCATAATGGATCAGAAAAGACTTTCCTGGAAACTTGTTAGTATAGCTGGAAGGTAGTAAGAAGGGAAGGAAGAAGTATAACCCTGGCAAAGGGCCAGTGTGTGGGAAGGGGCAAGGTGAATGTGGGAAGCCAGAAAAGACCACCAAAGCCACAGTGTGGACAGCAATGGAGAGCTCAGCACAGGAAAAATGGGGTGTTGGAGGCAAAGACCATTAATTTAAGACCTTGTGAGCTTTGGCAAGAAAGCTGCACTTTAAGAGCAAGGGGAAGCCACTGACAGGTGTTAAGAATAAGAGAGGAATAAGATGACCATGTGGTAACCTTTCTCTGCTTCCTAGAGCATCTCCTGTCCTATCAGGGCTTTGCTCTTTAAAGCAACTTAATCCTGGTTAGAGGAAAATGGGAAGTGCTATCTGGCATTTGATGATGTCATGTGCTTACCTGGCCAGTTACGGTGTATTTTTTTTTTTTTGGTCCTTCTCTGAGCACAGTTAATTTAAAGGCACCACACTAGACAGCTGTGGACTCTGAGCAAAGAAGAGTAATTTGGTAATGGCAGCAAAGTATTTTGCAGATGGAAAATAAAATGGGAACTATTATTTAAATGACCCTGCATGGGTCGTGGCGGTTGATGGAGCCTCGGGGCAAGCTTGCCCTCTGTAGTGTTCTCCCCACATCAGGGCAGCTGGTCCTGCTGCTGTGGATGAGCACAGACCATTCTAGGGGAAGAGAAAATCTGCAGCATGAGTAAGGCTTCATTCACTCCGTTTAATCTCAGATAAGTGTTGTCCGTGGAGAAAAGTCAGAGTGGGCAGTCATTCCGGTTTAATGCACAGTCATTAGACACTGGGTAACTGACCTGCCTTCCTAATGTAGTCGTTTCCTGGACAGCAGAGGGTAGGAGAGTCAACAAATCCTGAAAATGCCACTAATGAACGGTGGGAACTCAGGCAAGTGTCCTCAACTAATTTTAGTTAATTGGCCTTAATTAATTAAGCCAAGCTTTCGATTGCTTAAAAATAGATTTGTCCATTCATTCATTCGTTCAGTCAAGGGTTCATGAAATAATTTGAAAATCATTTGCTGAATGCCAGACTAGGACTGGAGACATAACAGTAAGCAAGACTGGATTCCTCTTCTCAAGAGAGAAAGATGGGCATACAGTAGGTCAAGGATACTGGAGAGGTAACAGCAGTTGCTATACGAGTGCATAAATGATACTAACATATTTTTTTAACTTTTCATTCTGAAATAATTGTAAACTCACAGGAAGTTTCAAAAATAATACAGAGAGGTTTGGTGTACTTGTCCCCATATTCCTTAATGGGAATGTCTTACATAAATATGGTGCAATATCAAAGCCAGGACATTGACAGAGCTCAGACTGTACCAATTTTTACATGCTCGTGTGTATGCAGTTCTGTATTGTTTTATCACAAGTACAGATGTGTGTAACCACCACTACAATCAAGTCACGGAATCACTCCGTGAAGGAAATTTCTCATGCAATCTCTTTAAAATATGTCTTTTTAGAAATATATATGTATATGTGAAGCAGATGTTAAAAATACTCAAGAAAAAGTAAAGGTTTTGCCCTCACGGAGTTCACAATTTAGTTATTTGAGTAATTGGACACTTTTAAACTTCTAATTAGTTATATTGGGACAAAAGTTGACATTCTTGGGTCTCAGCTGAGGCCACTACAGGAAAGAAGAGAGCTAGCATTTTGAAGACCTACTGTGTGCTGGGCATCTTCTTAGGAGCTTTACTCCGTTAACTCAAGTTAAAAAGATCTCCTATTCCACTTCCATGGCCCTGCCCATTGCTAGAGCCACGAGCTGGCCCAGCCAGTTCTCAATGGGGGCCATTTTGTTCTCTGGATGATCAGGTTCTTAGCAAAGGTCATGAAAAAGTCATTGAGTAGGGATGGGACATTGAACTCATCAGCCAGAGGAGCAAGTTCTTGGTCTCACTTCTAAGTACCACCACATTGTAAACGCCTTGCTGGCAGGGACCCTGCCATAGACGTATTTATATCCTCAATGGCCAATAAACATAGTGTCTGCCAATTGGGAAATACCCAATATAGGTTTGCTGTTCTCTCTCACCCTGGCGGTGATTCGCAGCAAGAACAGTAGAGTCAGTCTTTCACATTGAGCCAAGGACAGAGGGTCATTGGAGATGGAATGAAGGAGGAATAAACTTTGCTGTGAATCTACTTTTTGCCAGACACAGAAAAGAGTCTATTATATTATTTCATTGAATTCTACATTGAGCCTTGAATTCTCCAACCCTTCCTGAATTCATGCCCTTTATGTGGTTTTTGAAACTCTTCCTACAACCTCAAATCACAGGTTGCCCTCGTGATTTGTTTCTGACCATAAAATGCAGGGAAGGTGAAGGCTTACCAGTCGTAAGCCTAGGCCTCAAAGGGCCTTGAGTGCGTCCCCTTGCTTTCTCAGACCCCACCTCACCATGTGAACAGTCCTGGATTCACTGGCTGGAGGATGAGAGGCCACATGGAGCAAAGCCAAGGCATCTCGGCCAAGGCCACCATAGACATCCAGCCCCCAGATGACCTGACAGCTGACCCCAGACGCATGAGTAAGCCTAGGTGAGGTCAGCCAAGCCTGACCCAGATTAGCAAAACCACCTCACCAACCCACAGCAGCATGAGTAAAACCAAATGTTTCTTAATATTGAAGTCTGTGGTTGTTTTTACACAGCATTATTGTGGCAATAGATAACGATGTAGCAAGAATCTTAATCCCTTTCTTATCTTAGGAATTTCGTTTTCTCCGCCTAGAGACAGCAGATCCAGAGCTTTATCCGAGTTATGCAAGATTTCAGCCTTGTGAGAGCAAACAGCACCCCTCTGGTAGAAAGACAGTGATGTGTTTTGCTCCTGTGTACAATACAGCCCACAAATCTCTTGTAGCTTCTCCCTGGCAGGGCTGGAGGCAGGCTGCTGGCATCATCCTTCAACCTGAAAGAAGTTAAATCGAACACTGGCTCCTGGGCCCAAACACTTCCCAACCAATCCCCAGCAAGAGTAAAAGCTGACTAGGGAACTTCAGGCACTTTGTTTCTAGTTTCATAGGCCAGAGCCACAACATTCCCGCATGCAGATATTTGTTACAAATATTTATAGGTGGGGGAGATAATCTCTCAGCACAGACTGAATTGTGATATTCTCTACCGTCAGTAGATGTCATGTAACTCCATAGTTTCTCTGACCCTGATGGATTTTTTTTGTAAAAATATGCTTCAAACAGAATATTGATCTTCCTAAATTCCTTTTCAAAGGCTGAAATTTTCTCCAATAGACAAGGAAAGAATGCATTATCATGATCTATTAACAAGCATTTCACCAATTAATTCTTATTCATACTTTATGGCTAAATCTAACAAATCAAGTAGCCCTGTGTACCCTAGTTACTGATTCTAAACCCAAAGGCATCAATAACTTAGATGACTATTTGCTTTCGTTACCCATCTTCGCAATAATCCAATAAAAAGCTTTCATTTCTAGGCAAGCCACAAATACAACTCCACAATTCAATACTGCCATTGCTGCATATCAGCTGACTCAAGCCCACCCTTATCCAATCAATATAAAGACTGAGCTCTCTCCCTCCAGTAGAAAACAGAGGCCACAGACCCAGAAGCAGCAAATCAGTCTGGGCTTGGATAAACCTAAGAAGGCTTATTTGTATGCTGTCTCTTAAAGAAACTAGCATTTCCTCTGCTCAAACTCTGCCTACTTCAGGGCTCAAATTGCTCCACACAGGCCACACTTAAAGAAAAATTCAGGTCAATGCAATATTATTCTGAAGCTTCCAGGCACCTATAAAAATTGGGTAAGATTATGGTAATCTAGATCCAGCTTAAATTTTATATCCAGCTACACACATGGGATCTACTCAGAAGCTTCCAGAAATGAATACCCTTCCATTCATAGTCTGCATTCTTATGTTTTAGAAACAATAGTTGGAATGAACCAACCTTAAAAAATGAAACTAATAAAATTTTTTTAAAATTAGTTTCTGTAAAAATCATACTCAACCCAGTAGTTAGGTTCTGGTTAGGCTAGGTTCAAATTGAGAAAATAGCTATTTCACATCTCCCATTTTCTACTAAGTTCAGAGAAGGCATTCACTGAGTTGATGTTGGGCAAAAGAGCCCACCCCATTTAAATTGTTAAATCTTTTTCTTTCCAAGTGCAGGTTTTTAACTGGTGATTGCTAGAAAACATACAGTGCAACTTCACTGTGATGGTGTCACAATTATTTCCCTCACTAGGCCGTAAGCCCCGTAAGGTCAGAGACTACATCTTCCTGCTTCATTGCTGTCTATCCAGTGCCTAGAAGGGCAATGTCTGGTACATAATAGGCATACAATGCATATTTTATGAATGAATGCATAAGTGACTGCATGCATTTATGCATCTAGAAACTAATTAGCACACCAAGGATCATGAACAAAACACTCTTTCCTCTCAGACACAGAGTTTAAGCCTCTCCATATTTGTGGAAGCTTCCTTGACCATTTGGCTTGCAGAGACCTCTTTCTTTATAACAAAACCATTGACACCTTGCCCAGATCCCTGTATAAGGCCGGTGTACCCATCCTCCAGCTTTTGCAAGTGTCAACCTCTAAGGGCCCATAGCTGTACCGTTCTCTTGAAAACTGCCCTCAGCTGACAAGAGCTACCTCAGTAGATATGCGGAAGGTTATACAACCACTCCCTGGGGGTGGCCAACAGCCAGTGACATAATAATCCAAAGATACAAAAGTCTGGTCCTCTTGCTCAAAGCAGAACAATTCCATGGTGTCATTCAGTTACCAGAACCCCCTGTGAGAACAGGATTAGACTAGATTTTAGCTAGTCTCATCTTTGCTTAACTTCTTTCCCTGTTGTACCATATATCCTTGATTCTTTGCAGGGGCTCCTGAGAAAACTCCCTTAATAAATTAATTGCAGGAGAGTTCCCATCTTCAGTCCTGGTTGGCAATGAAAGCCACGTTCCCAAAGGCAGATGGATTATTGAGAATCTCTGGAATGTGCAACTGTGTCCTCAGATCTTTCACCTAAAATGAACTGGATGTAGGTAGAAGGGCATGCACTGGCATCTGTGTATTATCGCTGGAATTTGAGAAGTATTGAGGAAGTGGTGATTATAAGAACTGTAGAATTGGGTAGCTGCTTTATGAAGAGAGAAAATGCAGATTTGGATAGATTAATCACCTACTTAAAGAAATGTCAGAAAGCCTCCTTGGTACTGTTTTAAAAGACCTTCATCCCCTGTAGCTGGAGAGCTTATTGTGCTTAAAACAGAGCCCAGAACACAATTGTTAGAGTTGAAAAACTTTAGAGGAGACTGAATTCTCAGTTTTGACAACTCTCCTTATCCAATGTCAGGGCATTAATAAGAGAGAATTTGAGCCTGGGAGAGGATCCTGAAGGTGTTTTCAAACGATGTGGGAGATAAAACTGGGTAAGGGGTAATTTATTGATATAGGGACACCTCCCATGACACAGGACTTAAGAGCCCTGAGCACTGTACCTGATAGATACACTGCTGGGATGGCTCTCAGAGCTTGGAAAAAGTAATGGTCACATTAAATGAGGTAGAGTTGCCAGAATTTTAGGAGCAGAGTATGGAAAAAAGGATCAAAAAGCTCAGAGAATTGCAAGTGCAAGAATGGATATGACCAGGAATCCATCATCTGCCTATGTTCCTCTAGAGGACCCAAAGAACAATTTGTTTTTCCAAGGTACTGGTGATAGGGACAGAAGCATTGTTGAAAGCTCATTAGTGTCTGTCCTCTGTAGATCAGGACTAATGATAGTCAATTCTGTTATAGAACTGGTCTCCTTAGTAGCAATGTGGGTAATGCAGGTCCAGAGTGGTAGAAGCCAAGTGATCACTCAACCACCAGAAAGAAAGTGTGCATAATTATCTTAACTTTCATCCAGGTTGAAATTGCTGCCAGTTGGCCCTGAACCATGGGGATCTATGGATATGACTATGGGGATCAATGGATATGATCAGGATGTTTTTAAGGGAAAAATAGATGGGCAACCAACATGGGTATTCCTTAATATAAATAATCAAAAGAAATCAACAATGAATAAAGAGAATGATGAAGTCAGCTCCTCCAAGGAAATTCATGATCCTTTGCCTAGAATTCATCAACTGAAGGAGAGGAAGGACTCTATAATACTACAACAAGTATATATAGTCCTTCCGCAAATTACCAATAGCTATTTCCTTGAGTAACAACATACTGGGAAAAGGGAAATATCCAGATTTTTTGAGGGTTTTTGTATACTGGATTCAAGTTGATACTGATACCTAGAGACTCAAAGTGCCATCATGTCCCACCCGGAAGACTGATATTTCATGGGGAACCACTAATAAGTAAACTTCCAGTATAATTTCATAGTGTGTCCAGTTGGAAACATGGAACCAAGTATTTGCCTAGTTCTCAAATGTATACTCAGAATTACTCAGAATGGACATATTTAGCAGTTGGCGGAACCCTCTCTGCCAAGATAGTAATTAAAAAACAATATCAAATCGCAGGGCAAGAACAGAGAGGTCTGGTCCTATATGCCCAGCTAGTAGCGCACACAGGTCCAGGATCCAGCGAGTGAAGTAGGGATGGTCATGCTCTCCATCAGTCTCAGTGACCTGGGTGGGAACTTGTGCTTCTCATCCCTGTAACTTCAGCTTGTATGACTATAAAGCTTCCTATTCCCAGAGGCAATGTTTCAACCAAGGATACACTGAGTCCCACTAAACTTAAGGCTATTGCTCCTGGTTAGTCACATGGGCTCCTTGTACCAGTAGACCAACAGCAATAGAAAGCAGCTACCTTGTGGTAACTGACCCTGATTACCATGAGGATATGGAGGGACTATAATAATACAGATAATTAAGGGAGTGAAGAATATACTTAGAAGCCTGGGAATGTGCTGGGCACCTCTTGGTACTCTCATGCTGAGTTTCAGTTGTACATGGGCAAGGACAGAAACCACAGCTTGATAAGGACTTGGGAGCCAGGGGCATAGATCCTTAAAGATGAAGATTAGGGTTGCCCTACAAGGCAAGCCATCTGGACCAGAGGAAGTGCTAGTTGATAGGGAGGGGAATATAGAAGGGATAGTGAAGGAGGGAGATAACGTATACCAACTGTGGCCTTGAAATATAACCTTCACTAACTCCTGGTCTTGTTAAGTTTCCCCAGAAACTGTGATTAATCAGAATCCTAGAGAACCTTTGCACGAACAGAGTGAACATCACATGAGAAGCAAGTGGATCAGAGCAATGCAAGCAGGACACTGGAGATGACTGGGGTCCATCCACATCCCCTTTACAGGGGCAGTGCACCCATCTCTCAGATACTGTGAATATTGGCTACTGGTAATTCCCAGCTTTATCCTTCTCTGGAGAATTGCCATTCGTCAGTGGGAACCACCTTGTACGGAAATATCTGGGACATTATAAAGCCCACCTCAGATGACAGTCCACAGCAAATGACAAACTGATGCCTCAAGATGGGACAACTCTGTGATACCATTCATGCTTCAGACCTCCTCAAGAGATTAGGAGGAAGCTAGACTTCCCCCGAAACGGTGTCTTTGCTTAGCTGCTTTTTCTGCCTTATCTTGCTTCTCCCACTTCCTTACAGGTTCCTTTGAAAGAATAGTTTCAATAACTCACTTGGATAAGAATTCCTATCTCAGGCTCAGGTTCCGGGGAACCTGACCTAGGACACTCACCTCTAAATCCCCACAGCTCTTATTACCATGTATCAAGAACATCCATTGCTAAGACTTCCTTGACAGGTGCCTTCCCTCCTGTGCAGGAGGAGCTAACTCTGTCCCCAGCAGGCTTCTCTGGCAAGCTGCATCTCCCTCTGCCTCAGTACTGACTCTTCTGCCCTGAAATTGGAGGCTTGTCTATTACCAGTATTCCTACTACCCCTGAATCTTAGATTCCATGCAACTTAGTATTTCTCATATAAGCAAAGGCGTGAAGTGATGAAAGGAGGTTTTGAGGAAAAACAATCTTTTCCACTCCAAATATTATGACTGACTAGCCTGTAACCAAATACTGTAAACATTTTAACCAAACTAATAACTTGGCCACACACACACACACACACACACACACGTTAGTTGACAGTGTTTAAGTGTGAATTTTCTCTTTTCACTCTCTTAGGTTAAACTATTTTCTGTTTTTAAAACCCACCCGCAGGCCATTCTACAGTGTGTTCCTGTGTTCAAGGCAATGAAGCATGTCCTCAGAACCATCAGATATTTTGGAAAATACTTGATTTCAGATCTTGCCTTATGGAACAGTGGCTGTGTTAGTCCGGGGTAGCTACCTGCTGTCACAAAGTTGCCCAAATCTCCGTGAATTAGCGCAATAACAGTTTGTTTCACGTTTATATCACAGGCCAACAGAAGATTGTGCGTGGAAGATTCTGTAGACCAGTCCGGGAAATGTCTTCCTTCCCTTCTGCCCACACTATGGCACATGGCTACACCTAAATGAAAAGGTTCTGGGAAATGTCATTTAGCACAGTGTCCAGAAAGAAAGCAAAGATACTAGTGAGCAGCACTCGTTCCCTGCCTGTGTGAAATTGCCACTTGAGTGCTGTGCGCTTCGGCACCTCCTGGGACATTCAGATAGATCCATCTGGGAAGGCCCTCCAAGAAAGTTGATTCTCCTTTCTTCTTCAAGATACACAACTGTAAACTCCTTACCAGTGGCAATACTAAGCAGCTAGTTCACCACTTCTTCCTAAAACAAACGATCTCAGCAGTAGGTGTTTCTAACCTACACCATTCTAGGAACAAAATACTACAGGAACAAAGTAATACTTTTAGGCCCTCAAGCTTTCGCAGTGCATCACATTTTTTGCGCCACTGAGGATAATAGTCGTTAATGGGATGCTAAGCACATTTCACCACTGTCAACACTGGAAATTACCTCTGTTAGTCTCAACACCTGTATCAACACAGTTTGATACAAAATCAGTTTCTCCTGCTTGGGGACAGTCTAATTTAACTAAACTGTCATTTGTTTTTCTCCAGCTCTGCCTTTACATACATTCATTGCAATCATATCTGCCATCATGGGAAGTCAAGGCCAGAACCCTTCCCTTTGGCTATGGAAATATCTTGAACAATGCATGTCCAGCCTCCTCTTTCATTGGTTCCCCTCTGTTTCCCTTCTGCTACCCATCTCATTGTGCACCTATACTTGGATAGACAGCTCACTTATAGATTATCTGACTCTCTATCTCTTGCACATTAGAAGAATGGAAATTGTGCAAAACTCTTAAGAATGTATTCATTCGTGGAATGCCTAACATATGTCAAAATACAATGATAAGCAAGAGGGTCATGATCCTACCCTCAAAGGGTTTACCGTTTATGAAGGAAGAACTCCTCCTCCCCCCAAAAGTAAGCACTCAGTAAAAACTTTGTAAGTTGTGATAAGGGCTACAAGAGAAACAAACAATGGAGCATCATATGGGAATGCCCAGAGCCTGGAAAAACCTTGACAGGTCTGAGCAACTAAGCCAGGAGTAGTGTGGTTGAAACATGATGTACAAGAGTGGGGGGAGGCGCAGTTGACATTCTTGGAGAGATAAGTAGAGCCAAGTTCTTACAGGGTATTTCCAGGCAAAGTTATGCCCCAGCTATTGCCACCTGGGATGGTGGATAATGGCTGATATCAGGCATGCACATGTGTGCGTGTGCACACACACACACATATAGTCACATACACACATATGCACACATTCAAGGATATAATTTATCATCACAACCATCATAATTCTGGCTCCTTTGGGCAGCAAGTTCCTTCCACCAATATCATTATACTATATCTAGTACTCTGGCAACATTCATTTCTGGAGAAATTTACTAGTCATTCCTCAGTGGAGAAATTATTAGTCATTCCCCAGTGTTTGATACCCCAGAGCAGGCCATGCAGAGTTAGGTTATAATCTGGGTTCACAAAATATGATGAGGCTGTTACATTGTTAATCTAGCACCTTGTAGGATAAAGAGTTGTACAGAGTCTTATCCAGGGAGTGCTCACATTGCAAGGCTGGGCTTTTTTAGACAGTCTAAATACTCCGTCAGTGGCCCATGGGTGCAGCATGTAGCTACTAAGGGCTCACCTAGCCTGCCAGTGTCAGGATCGCTCTATTCCAATTCTCAACCTGAGTTCAATTCTGGACGCAGCAAGTGGTGTTTTTTGTCTCAGTGAAACCCAGAGTAGAACATTCTTGCCTGTAAGACTGTAAAGCTCTAGAAGGCTCTCCCCTGCCACACCCTCTGTTGGGAAGCTCAGTCCCCGTGAGAACAATCTCAGTAATTGAAGCACAGAGACACATTCATGTTGGTTATCCCCACCCTGGTTCTAGATGCCCCAACATGGAAGGGCACAATTAGGCATATCCTGAAATAAATATTGTGATATCTACTCCTTGTACCAGGGCCTTTACTACTATTTGCAAGAAATCTTTGGTATTTGCTTATGAATTTACTGATATCCCTCTTGGTCTAGTCTGTGACATCGTTGCTGTGGAGGCTGGCTTCTTTTAATATAAAATATAAAATGAAAAATACCAACTGATTGTCTCAGTTATTAACCTCAGGATGGCTACTCAACGCTAGAGCTGCATCAGGCTTTCTCTAATATGATCATTTCTTTGCACCATGTCAAAAAGAAAGGCATTGAAAATGTTCTTGTCATATACAACCTCTACAGTGGCTCCCAAGGGTCCTTACCTTTTGATGCCCATATTTTTGTGCCATCCCTCCCCTTCAGTGTTGGCTGGGCTTTTTGACTTACTTATAAGGATGTCAGCTCAAAGTTTATATTGTAAAAAGACTGTGGCTGCCATTTGGGTGCTGGCCTGCTGCCTCCCATTCCTTGTAAGAAAAGCCAGCTACCAAGTTGTGAGCTGACTTATGGAGAAGCCCAAGTGGCAACTGAGGGAGAACTCCACCCAACATCCCATGAGGACCTGAGCTTCTCAGTCCAGCAACCCGGGAGGCACTGAATCCTGCCATGAGTGAGCTGAGAAGCAGATTACCCTCCACTTAGGCCTTCAGATGAGACCACAGCTCCAGCCCACAGCTTCACTGAAATCTCATGAGAGTCTTTGCACCAGAGGCTCAAATACGATAAGCCGTAATTGCATTTCTGATCAATGGAGACTATGAGATAATAACTGTTTAGTGGGGTTTGTTTTACTTTTTATTTTGAAATAATCATAGATTCACAGGAAATTTTAGGAATTATTAAGAGAGGTCTCATGTACACTTCACCCAGTTTCTCCCAATCTACATGACTATAGTAAAGCATCAAAACCAAAAACAAAACCGGGTGCCATATGTATGTAGAACTCTGTGTCATTTCACTCAGTGTGTAGACTCATGCGACCCCCCTCACAGCAATCAAGACACAAAATTGTTCTATCACTGCAAAGATCTTCGTCATACTATTCCAGTACAGTCGTATCCGTCCTGCACACCACCCCTCATCCCTGCAACCACGAATCTGTTCTCCATCCCTATAATTTTGTTATTTCAAGAATGTTACATGAATTGAATCTTACAATATATGACCTTTTGAATTTGACTTTTTCATTCAGCATACTGCCCTTCCTATCCATCTGTTTTTGGTTTTAAGCCATTAAGTTTTTGTAATGATTTGTTACACATCAATAGATAATTAATACACCACTCCTGTGGGAAAAATTATTTTCTGATTAGAATGTGAGCTGAAAATAGATTTATCATTGGGCACAGAAACAAGAACATTGACTGAATGCCTCTTATAAGTGTTCATCATACGGTAGAAAAGAAATTTACAATAACCTTAAGCTCATGTTCCTGGGATGTCTCTATTCACACAATGGATGAGTTAGAGAGGATTATAATTGCATGAATACAAAACAACATTTTTCAAAGTAAGTTTCACCAAACAATAATGCCATGAGAGGTATCTCTTTGGAGTCCACTTCTGTAAAGTTAAGCATAAAGAACAAAGTATGACATATTGGTGGTTATGGTTGGTCCCTAAGTATGCGTAAGAATCACTTTAGGTTCTTGGGGAAAAATGGATAGTCTTATATTTTTGGGCCATCTGATCCCACAGTCTAAAGTGGGAAGACTTGGGTTTTTTTTTTTTTTTTCATTTTTAACAAGCTTTCGAGGTGATTCTGAGGCAGGTGTCACAGGGCCATATTTGGAGAAATGTCATTCTATGGCATTTTCCCCTTCCCTTGGATTTTGCCAGTCTCAGAACACTTCCACAATTCTTTTTAGCCTTGACAGCTTAACTTGCTATCTTAGTATTGTTCATTGAATAGTGGGGAACAAACAGGATTGAGAGTCACAGATACAAGACATAATACCAGATCTGCCACCTCCTGTCTGTGCAACCTTAAGATAGTTCCTTAAGGTATCTCAGCCTCACTTACACAGTCGCCTCCCACAGCTGATGTGAGGCTTTTAAAATATTGTATAAATTATGCTGGTACATGGCAGGAGCTCTATACATCCTAGCTGTGTTTTGGTACTATTTTCCTCCTTCCTCCCTTTTAATTATTTGGAAGCCTGGCTGTTCCATCTTATGGTTCCCCAGCAAACTTGTCTCTTCTTTTTCAGATGCTGGTAGTCTTGTATGCTGCCATTGTGTCTGGGACCTTGATAATCACAGTACATTTTATTATTGTTTTTACTACTGTTGTTCATGTAGCAGCTCCATGGTGGGACATTCCTCTATATAAATCATTATTTGTTGGCCAACTGCCAATAAAAATAACCATAGGAGGTATCTAAAGCCTGATTTTGTTTTCTAATACATTTTTTCCCTTTTGTAAAGGACACCATCATTAAAACAGATCTTTAACACTTTCTGGAACCACTTACCTCTTTATAAGAGTCTCTGGTTGGTAATGAAAGAATAAACATTAAATGCTTTTACATAAGTGGTTGAGGGAAAAATAAGAATAGTTATGTTAAGAACGGTTATTTAATTATGAGTATTTTATGGTGCTGTTAAGGTATCAGAACCCCACAGCTTGCTTTACTAACACTGCATTTCTAAATCTAGCTTGTGCTGGTTTCCTTCCATTTTCAACATTTCGTTTCCTGGGCAATTTAAAAACAGCAGGCCAGTTTGGGGATAAACATTAAAATACAAATACTTCAGTTCTAGTGATTTTGCAAAGCAGCCACACAAAGCACTTGCAGTTTTAAGCATATTTTTAAAAACACACATTGCTTGGGGACCGCTGTGCCATAATATCTTACCCTGAATAGGTTGTAGATTCGTGGTGATGCATTTAATGTCACTTCTTTTATTATTTAGCATAAAATTCAGGCAACAAACCTGGCCCAGATTCTGAGAAAGGAAAAGCTGAGAAGCGCCTGTCCTGTTGATGGGCCGGTTGCCTTTAACAGAGAACCTGGGTTTGTAAAACACATCAACGTGCCACTTCTGGGGTCTTCCAAGTGGCTTCCCTTTGGGACCAGCAGTTGTGAATGCTGTTTGTATCATTATGGTTATTACTTTTGCAAATACAGTTGTGGCCAAGTATACTAATAAGCAGCTCTCATATGATGCGTTCAGTTTACAAAGGGTTTCCTCTCCGTGTCCTGAATCAATTCTCACAACAGCTCTGTGCAGGTGAATGTTACTACTGCCATTAGATAGAACGTGGAAGCTGAGGCTCAGATGAGTTAAACAACTTATGCTCCTAATTGGCAGAAATAGAACTTGAACTCAGGTGTCTGACCCAGTTATAGAACTCGGCTTATCTTGTTTTGTGAACATCTCTCCAAAATGTTAGAATGGTTACACATTTCAGGTAAACAATAGAACCACGAACAAGGAACAAATCAGTCAGGTTAGTTATTTGGAAGCGTTCTGTTGGTTTTAAATGTTCAAACAGGTGTTTCACCCATGGAACGAACTCCTGTATACCTTTCAAAGCCCAGCTCCTCCTCTGTGTGCCTTTTCCCAGTTCTATCAGACAGTACCCTCCACTTTCATCTTTCAAAAATAGTCAGAAAGTATTTTCTGTGCTTGGCACTGTGCTAAGCGTTGGGGATTTAGCAGTAAGGACAGACCCAGGCTTAAGTTTCAGGAAGTTACTGTCAAATGCGGTGAGACAGGTATTAAACTCAACATTGCAAAAATGAGTTTTTAATAACAGTAGTGATAAAGGCCACAGGGATGAGAACATGGAGTTCTCATGGAGTTCTCATGGAGTTCTTAGGCATAAGGATGCCTAAGCTAGGTGGAGAGAGAGGAAAATAGAGACCGTGAGAAGGTATGTTCTTTCCCCATTAATCTATATTGCCTTGATGGCAGGAATCATAATTTATCTAAATTCTATTCATCTCTGGGTTTAGGGCGGGGGCTCAATGATATCTGTAGTTGTTTTCTTGTGCCTGCTGAACCAGTAAGTCAACTATCTTCTCCCTAAACTCCCAGATAAAAGATCAATGATACAAAGTTTCCAGCTGATTGTTACCTGGTGTTCTAGGGAAATTAAATAACACACAAAGAATTGCTTGCTAGTATTTTCTCAATCTGCCTCTGTTAATATTACTATTACCATTAAGGATCTTCTGTTACATTTATATATTGCTGTATCTGTGTTTAAATTGTACGTCATATTCATCCATCATTCCCATATGTTAACAGGACTCTATATATTCCAATAATATTAATTATTATTAGCTAATAGTAATTCAATTAATAATATTAATATTCATAGAGCAAACATTTTTGGCTACACCCTCATCTAGGACCTTCATAAATATTTCCTAATCTAAATCACAGTATTACAGAAAGAAATTATTATTTTACAGATGAGAAAACTGACACAGCAAAAATATATATAACTTATATAACTTGTTCAAGGACCCAGTACAGGGTGGTGGCACAAGTTGAACTAAGTGGTCTGCACCTAGAGCCTGAAATTTTTGGCGCTATTCTAAAGTACATTTTTTAATGATTTGCCACCTACTCCAATAGTCTTCCATATTCAGCACTGAATTGCTGTGGAATTTTATGTTTCATCTAAAAAAGTCATTCTGTGAATGTATCCCATGAGTCAGTGCATCCAAACATCATAACCTCACAAGGATATTCATCTGTTAGGGGAAGCTGGCACGGTCCTGAAACTATAGATGAGGAGACACAATGGTTGTATTCATCATATACCACCAGTTAACCATTTGGACCGAAATGACCCATTAACAGAATGGCTGACCTGTTGGGTGTTTGATTTCATAGGCTTCCTGGATAACCAGAAGGCTTCAGTTGTTTTAATTGGTCAGCCTGTCCCAAAAAATTTAGAGCTATTCTCATATAGTTCAGATCTACAGCAATTCTTGATTTGCATGAACTGAAATTGCCATTTTCTTTTTAGTTCCATTGATTTGTTTTTCCTTTCACATTAGCGAAGCCCTATGCAGGCAGACCAGAATATTCGGATCCAGCTTACCGGCTCTCCAGAGTGGTACATGTGTCCATTCTCTAATGGATCAAGCCCAGGGAGATGGGAGGACCACACAGATTTTCACCACCTGCTCCTCCATCCTCTTTCTTCTCCACAACTAGTTCAGTGTTAGATTTTCCAGGACAAGAAACATCAGGACCAAGAAATTTTGTAATTCATTCTTGTATGACTTGACCAAATTACATTAATGGGGAGAGAAGGAGAAATCATCATTCCTAGCTCACAAAGACAGTGTCTGAGAAAGCAAATCACCCATCCCTCCTGGATCCCTTAAATGTCACAGCACACTGGTGGCAAAGATAAACTGGAACTCATCTTTTGCCATGACCACACTTGACCTGGTTGGCCTGTCTTATCCAAGTGATTGTGTCTTATCCAAGTGACTCTTGACCAAAAACAGGCAGAGAAGAATTATGTATGTCTTGGATTTGGGTTGTTCTCCCTGGTATAAATCACTTGTCAGTGGATTTGTCCCTGAGCCCAGAGCTGGCACTGTGCATAGTATAAGAACCTAAAAGGACTAGTTTACTTTATTTTATTTTTCTAAAACTTTACATATCTCCCTACACAGCTGTAACCTCTGCAGATTTGGAATCCACTGTTCACACACTCCCCAGAAACTTTTGGGATGCTAGCTCTGACAGGCTTGTCATTTCCTTCCATCTCGGACTCTCCAAAAGATCCTCTCTGGAGCTCAAAGGCAGCAAATCAAAAAGAGACACTAATTTCTACACTTTACTGCTGCAACCATAGACATCTATTATAGCAATTGGATCCATTCTTATAAGGCCTTCCCAGTAGTATGAACCAGGAGAAAACATTTGGCTTTGGAGCTGACAGCCAAAGCCCTTCCACAACTAGTCTATACCCCCAATTAATGTTCTTAACATATTTCGAATTATAAGTTGTTGGAGTTTTTAATTAAATATTGAAGAATTTTTGTGGCACAACATGACAGACTGCTGCCAAATAATTTGCACTATAATGTAATATTATTTTTAAACCACTTTCCCCAGTATGCAAAATTGTCTAAGACATGCCACCAACCAAAAACATTAGGGTTTTCCATAAATTAAGTTTTAAGGAAAGATGCTTTAAATTTGGTTAGCATTTCTCCTTCTAAAAGATTCCAGAGAAAAATCTTTCTTTGGCATAGTTATTAACATTTAACAGCTCAATATATTTTAGAAATTTCTCTCTTTACACAAACATTTATGAACTATTGTGAATGCTTTCACATACTATCGTATTTAATCTTTGTAAAAATTCTCTTGCATATTAATTTCTTACTCCCCTTGAAGAGGCGAGAAAACCAAGACTCAACTAGTAGAGCAGCTTGTACAACATCATGGAAGGAGACATTGGCAAAGCCAGGATTCAAGTTGACTTCAACTTAGAATGCTTTCTCAAACTCTAGACCTCTGCTTCTTTGTATTAGACTCATTAACACCTTTTCCTTGAGGTTCAAGGAATTGACTGATTCCTTGAATCCTCACAAAATTCCTTCCAGTCTTATGATCCTATGGTGTTAACTAATTCCTTCCTTCCTTCCACATTTATTGCAACTCCTATTATGTGCTACATGCCAAGCACACAAAAAGTAACAGACACTGCCTCCATCTCAGAGCACATTACAATATGCATTCCCCGTCCCGTGACAGTCTATGGCATTCCTCTATGCATCCAATCATTCATTAACTAAGCAAGTGTTTCCTGAGCAACTAATAATATATAATATTATTCTAAGCCCTAGGGATTTAGCAAATAACTCAAACATTGTCCCTAAACTCAGGGAACATATGCTCTGGTGTCTCTACCTGGTTTTTTCTTCATTTCTCTTTTCCCTCCGAAGGAGTTCTCTGAGTCATGAGGGATTGGCAGGCTTCTGAGTTTAGAGTGTGTAGTTTCATGTGGAAATTGAGGTTTTGAGATGCCTGTCAGCCACTCATTTTCACTTGTTTGATAGTTAATCATAGTACCAAAAGATATTTGCATTTATTTTATTTCTTCTCCTCGTCCTTTTATTTCTGTTTAACCTTTTATATGTGCCGTTCTCATCTCCTCCAACTTGTCTGTAAGCTCTTTGAGTCACTCCATGGTGACTCTACACACAGTGTAGGCATAAAAATATTCACTGAATAAATTCCAAGTCCATTTCTCTGTCCCTTGTTGTTGCTGTATGTCTATAAACATGAGGTAACAACTCTAAAGTCTTGTTATAACAGGCTAGCCTGTAAATATGAATAATGCATACATCCCAAGCAAGCTCCCCACCCAGGCAGCAGATCCTGTCAGTGAATGATACTAACAGTGACTGTAACTTCTTGATAAATATAATAAGTGCTCTCCTAAAAGTTATACAACTCCCCAAAGCAGATTTTAGACTTTTCTTCCCTTCCCTGTAATAACATTACAGAGCCAGGTGCGGAGGATGGGGTGGGAAAGGCAGCGGAACAGCAGTTGCCACATTGGTCTCATTTGCCTTCATTGGCACCTTGGTTTCTTTATCTTGGGTGTTCCCATAATAGTAAAAGAGACTCCATACATCTAACATGTGAAAATGTTTTTATAAACAATAACTATAATATTTATATTGTGAATGAGGTTTGAGCCATATATTAATATAATTTTATAGACCAATTTAAATTTTATCCCTTCATTTTCCATTTTGTGTTTTCACCTTACCAAGAAAAACGTGACCCATTTTTTTCAGGGCTGTACTCCCAGCTCTTATAATTATATTTACGCCAAGACATTAGTGCTTGATAATGGTTTAATTATCAACTATCTTCAGATGCTAATAATAGGTTAAGTACTGGGTGTCATGACTTTCCCAAGAGAGGAAATATGGTAGAGCAAAGAAACCTTGACACTCTTCATCTTGCAACATATACAGAGGTGTATGATCCACCAAGCTACCCTCAAGGTCAGCATTGTTAGAAGATCACACTTCGGAATGTTGCAGAACTTCAATTTATTGATGTTTGAAAAGAATGCATATAAGAGTTAATGTGTTTTGCACTCTTAATACCTATGCCAGGTACAATTCTGAATGTCTTACATGGATTAATTAAATCTTCACTGCATCCCTGAAAAGGAGACAATATTATCCTCATTTTATAGATGAGAAAATTGATGCACAGAGAAGCCAGGTAAACAAACTGTGCAATGGCACTTTGCTAGCAAGAAGAGAAGGGTTTGAACTCAGGCAGCCTGACCTCTCAGCTTACCCATTTAGCCATCATGCCACACTGAGAACCACTGCAGTCCTGGCTATAGAAGCTTGAGTCAAAGTTTCAGAATACCCCATAAGGAAAACAGATCCTTTACTATATAAACTCAAGGTACCTGGCCAGTTACATTTAGTTTCAAGTTTTTCTTCTGTCTCCAGTTTTCATGCCGTCTCATGCCCTTCCATGCCTTCATTTTTCATACCTTGTGTCCCCTCTGTGTGGTTTGCACCTCACACTTGCCTAATGCTTATTCATGTTCCAGGAGTTAGCTTAAGGATCACCTCCTGTAGGCAAATGTTGATGTTTCCTACTATGAGTTCCCATTGCCCAATATACACACACCCATTGGTGCATTTATTTTCACATACCATAATCATTTGTTTGCCTCTCTGTCCACTAGACAGTCCTGGAAAACTGGGAAGAGCCTTTTCATTCCCATTTCACCAGCATCTAACATGCTACCTGATACAGGTAGAAAGATTCAAACAAACCCATCATCTCTGAGTGGGGCTGGAAGGAAACTGATTTTATATTAATGAAAACTACATCCAGAATCAGATTCAATTACAACTTTATTTCCACTATCTGAAGCAGAATTCTTTTTAAAAAAAATTCTGGAAAGCATTAAACATTTCAATTGTCTTTTGTGGTTTTCCAAATCAGAAAACTACTTGGGAGGCATATGAAATGGTTTAAAAATTAAGTCATGAAATAAATCACTCATTTCTTATAATGGATATTACAACATGTACAAAAACAAGATTTAGGAGTGTGTGTTTCTTGTATCCCTCCTTTCCTCACCTCTCCTGATCTTGAGAGGGAGTCTGTTCCTGCCTGGTCATTAGAACATTGTGACAGCAGAGTCTGGAAAATGAGTGAAGAGGGGCAGGCCCAGAAGGAGGAGAATGAAGGAAGGAATAAGCCAGAACAACTAAATTGATCTACATGATAAAGAGCTGAGCTACAGACAGAGGAAATGCAGCAGCCTGGGCCATGATAGAGAATTTGGAAGGTAACCATGTGGAGGGCTCCGGAACAGCTGCAAGATGAGGGGGCTGGGGTGGTTAGTGGAAGTTATGAGAGATAAGACATAACATGGATAGTCTTTCATTTTTATGAGCAATGTGAGTAAAAACAATTTTTTTATTATTTGTGGTTGATCAACTGTGGTTCTTTAACTGTGACTCCCTTGAGAAACTGAGTCCATTAGATCTCCAGGATACTGAAGGCTATACGTACTATTTTATTCCAGAATTTGAGCCATGACTATATGGGTGCTCTACAAAAATGCTCCAAAGATATGTCAAAACTTTTTCAGTTTTTAATTTTATTCAAAGGCAACGTCCAGCAAGTCATAATGAGATGAATTCATACTTTATCAACTTAGTCCAGTAATGCTTTAGCTTCCTCACCGAGGTCACTTCAGGAAGCTGACTCTCAGTTCTGCCCTTTGATCTAGCTTTGCCTAAGGCTAGAGACATCTTGGATTCAGATGGATTTGTGCTATTTACTATGGACCAGCAGTTGCAAAAGTTTCCAGATCCTGCATCCCTTGTAGAGTCCAATGGAAGGCATGGACGTTGCTCAAAAAAAATAAATGCGCATAAGAAAATACACACAAAATTTTGCTTACACTTTGAATAGGCTGGTGAATGTCATGAAGTCTTTCCATGGGTCTTCCATGCATCCACAGACCCAGGTTACCTCTACCTACTGTTCCTAGATGGCCTCATTTACCTACCAAGTTCCACCATGTTAGAACATTTTATCTTACTTCCTGTACCAAATAAGTGACATTTATGGCCCAGTTACTGGAAGAAAATCTGGAGTTTTGCTTAACCCTACTGTGATTGTGGTTATCTAGAAATCCCAAATTTGATCCTTTCACTTGTGACTAGAGACCACAGAATCATTCAGCAGGTTAACAAAGACAAATGTTGGTCTTTATCATTTCCAAGACAATTTAAAGTCACTGTCCTGCATCAGGCATTGTTTAATAATTGATACCCAGTTCTGAGTGGCAGGTTTTTGATGAACAGTTGAGGTCTTTAGGTAAGAAGGGTCACCCATGAAGGAAGAGGTCAGAGATGACAAGCTTCTTCAAATTTCCTGGACAAAAGCCCACAAGGGTACTCCTGCTGCTATCCTGGGTACTATCTGTAATTGATGAGTGGTTTTCACAGCCATACCCAGCTAAAGCATTTTGCAGTAATCCACTCAGACAATACTTGCTGCCAATAAGTCCCATAATTCAGACTGTCCACCTGAATCACCCCTCAAGGAGTGTGAGTAAAGGCTTCTTCCTCCTTGCTACTTCCGACCCCTCAATCATCTCTCTCTCAAGAACAGGCCAGCACTACTGAAGGCCAGTTAAATTCATCTCAGATCTGACTGCCAAATGAAACGTTAAAATTCCCTCCGTCTTTCTGAAGAAACTTTCAATAATCAAGTAACATAACGATTCCAGCCAGATGTCAAATACTTCTACAATACAATTTCTCATATCTTGCTTCATTCCTCTAATCATTTTTATGGGATACATTTATAAAAATAAAATATTATGTTCTTAAGAATTACATGACACTGCTGTTTTTTCCTTAACTGAAGCATGAATCCTCCTGTTCCAATAAAATATGAAGGGTAAAAAAAAAAGACTATTCTTAATGCTAAACCACAAACAGCATTTACAATACTAGGCCAGAGTAAGACTTCAATATTATATTATTAATACATATCATAATTATATTATATATTTATATTATGTAACAAAACAAGTTTTGAGTAAGAAATTAAAGTATGTAGAGTCCTTGTGATGTACTAAGTACTGTACCAGAGCCAAGGGCTGTGTTTTCTTCTTGAGAAACAGGAACTGAATATCTTCTGAAACAAAAATGTCAACCTCATGTAAAATAGCACAATAGTTTTTACAAAAAGAAATATAAGAGGAGAAAACTTTAGAAAGTGTGTGAGAGAAAACAAAAAGGCTATCAATGCCCAGAGTATGGAATATTCAGAATAAAATCAATCCAATTGAAAACAAAGGTTTCCAATTTTCCATGTAACGTCAGAAGCTGATTAAACCTCATCAGGGATAATTTCTTCCATATTAACCCCTCTATCAGTATATGTGAGAGTAGGACTCAACATCTGTGAATACTTTACTCCTTTCAAGTTGAGGGAAATACATTTTCCTTCACTCTTACCTTCAGCGGAGCAACACCCAGCGTGCATTTTGACATCCTAAGAAAGGGAACTGCAAACACTATTCTACAACGAGCCCTTGTCATTTTTGTGGGCTGTGCAATATCTGAAACACATTCGTTCTGGGAGAATCCCTCCCTTTGTGAGTAAAGCAGAATTTGTGTGTCACTCTAGAGACTGAAATTTCCTGATGCTCATTTCACAAGCCTACCTTGCACCTAGGTACAGACTCACATCTTGGGCTCTGTCAATCTGATTTCTGCACCTGGACTTTGAATTTAACATGATGAAGCTAAAAAGCAGAGGTCGTAGAGATAAGTCCCTGGCAGTGGTGGTGGTTATAAAAAGACGAATCACGCAGAGCGGCCGCAGCGACTGTGCGGATGTAATACAGAGCGTGGAGCGCCAGCCGCAGCAGCAGTGCAAACTGCAACGTGCGGCGCGTCATGTGGGGGCAGCATTGCCCGCAGGGTTCAGCTCCACGGCGTACTCTGGACTCCTGTTTGCCGTTCTGAAGAGTTTCAGCCTGGATCTCTTGCAATCTAATCTACTCTTCGGCTATTTACTAAGTATCCCCTTCTCTAATAAATCTTTAGAGATTTATTAAATCAAGTTGTTGGAACTGATAAATCACTGCAATCTTAATCTCTTTGCATCATTAAACGTTTGTTAAAATTTGGACAAAATTTGAACTTACGCAAAAGTTACAAAAGTAGTTCAAAGAATTCCTGGATATCCCTTCAGCCAGATTTCTAATGTTAAAATTATTCTACATTGTCTCCTCCTCCTCCAACCTCTTCCTCTTCTCTGTTTCTCTCCATGTGATTTTTCTAAACTGCTTAATTGTAAATTGTAGACATATCTTTTCCCTAAAATGATATTGTGTATTTACTAAAAAGAAATTCTCTTACATAATTGCAAAATAATAAAATGAATATGGATAACAATACTGTTATCTGATTTGCAAACCTTTTTCAGAATTTGCCAATTGTCCCAATAATGTCCTTTATAGCAAATGAAAATTCAAATCATTCTGGAACTATTTAGTACAATTTTGAATAATTTCTCTCCTGTTTAAACCAGCCAGTATCATTTCTGTTGCTGTGACAGATAACTTGAATTGATTTGAAAAAAAAAAAAATGGAAACAGGAATGAGGTTCTGCAAGTAACAGAATTTAAAATGTCTAATTGCCTGTGTGTAAAAACATAGAGGCAAAGGAGAGACAGGACCTCTGTCTTCTGAACTGGCAAGATGGATTATTTTGCACTGAACCCATGAGACCATTTGCATGCCTAAGGAAGCTGTCCTATGAATGAAAATTATAAAAATTGTTCAGAAGATTGGCAAATGTCCACCAATTTCTTATAGTCAACAGTAGGATCCTAAAGAAAGAGACATACGGGGAAAATGGCCCTTCTTTCTCTAGACATGATCATGTCTGAAGGTGATGGCTGGGACTCTAATAGCCATTTTGTGACCAGAGGGACGAGTCTGAAGGCAAGGACAACCCTCTAAGAACGGTGTGGCATAGATGTGGAAATAGTGGATCCTAGAGAATATGGTTGAATGATCTCTGGACTTTTAGCTTTGTGAGATACAATTTCTTCTTATTTAAGCCAGTTTCTGTCACGGTTTTCTATTACACGCAGCTGAAAACATCCTAAAGATAAACATACTCTGTTAAATGACTCCAGCTCTGTGTTGACATTTTGTTTGATGGGTTAGACATTCTCATAAATATAAAACTAGAGGAGGTGTCATTATCCTCTACTATATCATACAGCTCGTTTCCTAGATCCTCCTAACGTGGTATTTTTTTTTTAAAGCATCAGAGAAGATGGAATAAAGTTTTTAAACCACCAATGATATGTAAAATACCACTAGTAAAAACAACAATATGAAAAGCCTCTTAAAATGAGCTTCTGCATGTTCTTGCCTAACAGATAAAATATCCCAACAACATTTATAAAAGAGTTAATAGTGCTGAATAAGTGAATAGTGACAAGCTGTCCTTTGTATGGATTAATTTTAGAATCCATACAATATGCTATGTAGCAGTTTATTAATCCTATTTTATAGATGAGGAAGTTGAGGTTTAGAGAGATGAACCAATGTCATCAATTTCACAGAGATCTTAAACAATGGAGTCAAGATCCAAAATCAGGTAGTCTAGTTCCAAAGGTGGTGTACTACCATTTTGGATCATTAGACCAAAATGATGACTCCCCTCAAGGAAAAATTAATAAAAGATCCACTTGAACTGAAAAATAAGTGTGTGCTGAGTGAGGGGCGTGATAAGGGCGTCACTTCCAAACTCCTATGGATGTCTTTGAAGAGGCTGAAGGTGTGTGTTTGGAGGAAGGGGGTTGATAAATTTCCATTAGTAATGGCTCCCTACCAGACTCCAGAGCAACCACAGCCGCCCAACTGCCTCCACAGATAAAAAGTGGCTGGCACAGAGGGACCATAAGGGGAACTGTAACATTTTTCAGGGGAATTGTTATGTTTAACAAAAACCTCTCAGGGAACAGCTAGGGCTAACGGCCTCATTTTTTGGAAAATGAATCTGAGACACTTGCTCAATTATATCCCTGACCCATTCTCTTGTACTTCAGAGGATAAGATAGGCTTGTGAGCTACCCAAGGTGGGGAAGTGCCTGCTTATTTTAACAGAGTTCATGACCCTCTCTCAGCTGTGCAAGGGCCTCTATCTCCACCCTATCTGCTCACTGGCAGGCTGACATTCCAGTTTCAAAGACAGGCCTGGATAATTCTTCACCAGAGAAGCAGAGCTGTGTTTCTATCACAGATGTCCCATCTCTGAAAGCATAACTTATCTGAGTTTCATACATCCTGATTCTGAAAGAGATGAGATATAGAGTATTTGTTAGGGGCATAGGGGCAATAATGAGGTGTTTCTTTGTAGGTTGAGTGTTTAACATCTATTTTATAGTAATAATATGTAGGTATTCTCCCTTTAACATAGTTCTAATCAATTAACCAACTCATCTTCCTAGGATGACTTGAAAGTGATTCATTTCCATAGCTAGCCAATCATCATCTGGGAAAAACAATAAACACTACCATTTGTGATCTACTTACCTTCTGCCAGGCACTGAGCTTAGTGCTTTGTATATGTTATATTAATTATTCCCCATAACAAACCTGTAATATGAGTACTGTTAGCCCCAGATAACAAATGAGGAAACCAAGGCTCTGAGAGGTTAAGTAAGTTTCCCACATTCCTGCAGCTAGTAAGTGGTGGTGCTATTACTACTAGTAAATGCCAATGTTGAAGATTCATCAAGATGCCGCTTCACCCATTTCCTAAGATAACAGACCAAAAAAGAAAAGTAATACGAATGACCATTCTGTAATTAACTTCCTTTCCAGTAGGATCAAATGCTAAGGAGAGGGCCATGGTATTATGGATGTTTAGGTGAAATATAAAGCTGGAAATGGGGTAGGGCATTAATCAATTTTCAGAATTTGACTTTCTTCTTGCAAAAATATCTCCACTTGGCTTTCAAAACACTGCTCATGCCTGGTTTTCTTCTGACCTGAAGCTTGCTCTTTCTTGGATTCCATTTCTGGTTCCTCCTCCTCTGCTAACCCTTAACTCTGTCTTCCACCCTCTCTTCTCTCAAATTCCTTCTCTAGGCGATCTCATCCTATTCTATCACTTAAAATAACATTTTTATACTGGTGACTCATAAATCTCTATCTCCAGCTCTTAACACTCCCCTGGGCTCTATCTAGATTTATATATTCAACTGCCTACTTGACATCGTCTCTTAGCTGTCTAATAGACATCTCAAATTTAGCATGTCCAAAATAATATTCTTGATTTGCCCACAGCTCTCTCCCTTATCTCAGTTAATGGTATCACCATCACCAAGTTTCTTCGACCAAAAAACTAGAAATGTCCCTTATTTTCTCATTTTTCCTCACGTATCTCATCCAATAGATCTGCAAATCTTGCCTAGTCTTATTTCCAAAATATATTCAAGATCTTATCAAGACACTTATCACTGTCTCTATTGCTACAACCCTAATCCAAGTGACCAACATCTCACAACTGGGCTGCAGTGGGCTACTTCCCACTCTTCCCCTGCTGCAGTTCATTCTTCACACAGCAGCCAGACAGAGCAATCTTTTTAAAGCATAGAACTAGAGCAAATCAATCCAGTGCTTAAAAGTCCCCAATGATTCCATTGGGCTTAGAGTAAAACAGAAACTTCTCAACGTGACCAAGAAAGCTATATGTTGATACACCGCTTGCTAGCCTCTCAGACACGACCACATACCTCTCTCCTCACCATTCTCCCACTTCCCTGATCTTTTCTATCCTTCCAACACACTGAGCCCATCCATGTCTCTGGCCTTCTTAAACTGCTGTTTCATCTACATAGAACGTTCTTTTCTCAGATCTCCTATAATTGCGCCTTTTCCCTCATTTTTGTCTCACTCAAATGCCACCACCTTAGAATAGATTTCACTGGCCATTCTAGCTAAAATATATTCCTCCACCCCCTCCCCCAATTTCTACCACTTACCATCAGCCAGTTATATTATTTTAAAAGCATTCTCATTATATATGAAGTGTTCGTTTGTGTTCATTAATTTACTGTCTTTCTCTTCCCCCTGGAATATAAGCTACAAAAAGACAGCTCTGTCCAGAAGAAAGTGTCCTGGCCAATGAACTGCTAAACTTTGTGATACCATAAGGGAGGTCAAGAATCTACAGAGATTGGATGAATTATCCCATGGTGATGTCCACTCATGATCAAGCAATGCATTGACACTTAGTCATCAAGAAGCATTCAGATTAAAATACTGTTTTCTGGAATCCTTTGATCCAGGAATAATATGTTCTAATTAGAAAACACAGATATTCTAGTCACTTAGGTGGACTTTCAATTTTAAATGAACAAATCAGCACTTTTATCTATAATCTTTTAGAAGTTTGAATGTGGATTCCAGTTGCCTGGGACAAAATTATTTGATAATAATCAAGTTTCAGGGACCTACAACACTCAAGACTAGATTGTTCTCATCTTGGTCCATAAAAAAGTACCAGAATTGGGATAATGCTATCTCAAAAACATAAAGTCTATGGCATTGGCTCAGTGGCCCGGTGGCAGGCAGCAAGGAATATTTGGTTGCAGCTGGAATGATAGCAACCTATACTATGTATAAATGACCTATTTTATAAAATTGTCACCTGTGAAAACTTAAAAGGAAGATAATGTACTTTGTGAACTTGTAGCTTTAGGGGAAATGACTGAAAGGCAAAAATTTTCTTGCAAGTGTTGATTATTGTTGGCTAAATTTGAGAAGATGCTACAATAAAGCAATGAGAAAAGAATAGAATTAACTGGTAACAGAGATGGTCCAGAAAATCTGGAGACTTACAAGATTGAAAGAGGCAATCGTTTCTTGTTACCAATTGGTGAAAGACTGATTAGAATAGAGTCTTGCATAAAGAATAAATCAATGGTGTGGTTTTCACACCAGTTGTTAAACTTCTAAATAGGTTAAGATGGCAGCCTGTTAGGCTTTTATTTGGACAAATGACCCAAATTAAAAAAAAAAAAAACTGAAGTTGTGGTTCTTCTACTGAAGCTTGGTTGGTTTAAGATACCTACAGTTAAGATGAAAGGAGAGACCTGTCCTAAAGAACTGTGTATGTGGCTATTGCACAAGGAGTTGACCAGAATCAACTATAAAAAGGAGCTGATTAAATTTTTGAGAAAGTTGTACAGCCAAAGAAACAATGAACCTTCTAAAAATGATTGTGACAGTTTTGTGTAGTCTAAAGACACCAGTTGAGTTTGTAAACTTCTATGAGTAAGTTGCAGTCTAAGAAAGCTTCTCATCCTTGAAGGAGGGTACATTGTACAGTATACTCTTTAGATGTACTCAAAGCAAATAATAGAAGGGGAAGGACTTCCAAAGGATGGAGCCAAGGTCCATAAAGAACAATGGACTGGAGAGCCCCTCCCCAGGACCCAAATTAGAACCTTACCAAGAAGTTTTCCTCACCCCCGGGGGAAGAGGACTTGCAGTAAAATTTCAGAATTGATACAAACCATCTACTTCTTTCCAAATGAGACTGTTATAGACACCTTGCCCATATTCTACCATTCTGTACTAGGTATGAGGGGGAAAGGTAATCTCTCTTTTTTTTTTTTTTCAGTTGGCTTGAAGATTGAAAGGAGATACATCCAGGTTTGATATAGAGATCACCTGGTTAGTATCCAGAAACCATGGGTAGGACTTAAGAGTTTTATGCCCTGACCAGAGAAGACTTGGGGTTGTCTCCCTAGGAAAACACTGAGTGAGTTGAATATTGATGAGCGTAGTGGTATCCTTAGTGCTGCTCACAAAATATTTCTAATTATTTCATTCTCAGCTACACGGGAGGATTATAATTTCTTATACCCTCTTGGATGGATTAGCCATGTGACTAGATCTGACTAATGAGTTGTGAGCAGAAGTGACATGTTTTACTTCTTTCCTTAGATCATTTGATTCCCAATATGAAACTTTCCAGAGCTCTATTCCATATGGCATTGTGACCATTGTTACTTCTGATGCTATCTTCATCCCAGGCTCCTGAGCAACTGTGATGAGCAAAGCTCCTCTGCTGATTCACAATAGCCACATAGCACAAGTGTTATTGTTTTTAAAGCCACTGAAATTTCAGAGATTTTATTTGAGGCACTACCTGAGCCTCTGATAAATTTCCTTCTTTGACAACCTTTAAAATATTCTTATTTTATCACCTTATAACAATAGATTAATATTCTATGCACTGTTTTATGACCTACTCATAAAGCTGTCTCATGCATCTTTCTGTATCAACTATATATTTTTCTGCAACATCAGCATTCATGGCTGCCTAATAATCCATAATAGGGATGCTATATAATTTTTACTCAATCGCATATTGATAAATTTAAATGAGCGATTTTAAGCACTTAGTATTATAAATAATAATACGAGGTATAGTCTTACAGCTAAATCTTAATGATGATTTTCAATTCTTATAATTTGTTCATCAAAGCATATGCAAAATTTTAAAGATTTTGACGTTTATTCATTTAATCATGCTGCATTCTAGATCCATCAGGCATTGGGGATAGAGTAGAAAACAAGATCAACAAAGCCTTAATAGAGCATATTACCAAATTTCTTTCAGAGAGTCTACTCATAACCTCCAATTAACCCTACTGCCAACAAATTGAGTGCCCACTTTCCCACCCAGTTGTCCACATTGCTTATGAACACATCAATATCAATATCTTCTTGCCATCCGTAACATCATCTATCGAGAATGGCCTACCTATATTTGAAAATGACAAGAATGATAGTAACCCCACAACCACAATCTAACCAAAATATGCTTGTTTACTTTAGGAAGAGTGTACTTCACAGACTAAAGTGAGTAGTCAACTTCCTCTATCAACTTGGGAGAAGAGGAAAATTTTTCATGTTCGTGGTGCTTTGTTTAGTCCACTTGATAGCCTTTATTTCATTCTACACATTATTTGTTTATGTCTCTTTTTCTGATCGACTATCAGGTCCTAGAAAAAGAATAAGGAAGAATGTTTAAAGAGGAGGTAAGATGGCCAATTACTCAAGCCGAGCTGCAGGACATAAGGGAGGAATCACATCCCTGCTTACACTCTCCTGCTTCAATATGTCAGTAGCAACAAAGAGTAAATGCCTAGGATTGCCTCTGTTCCTGTCATCTCCCTTCACTGAAAGGAAAGTTAATTATGCAAATAAAGGCAACAACCAACCATTATGTAGTTTTGAAAGAGCCTGGTCACAATAACTGGTAATCTTTTGCAAACCAGTAAAAATGAAGTTGGAGAAATAGCTATAGGTTGATATTATGTATGCACATACAAAATTTCTACTTACAGTATAAGAAACCAAAAATAAATAGAAGTAGTAATAGAAGGCTATAGATTCTTTTTCCATACCAGTTTTATATGCACATTCAATGGAAATACACAGAGATAATGGAGAATAGAATTTCATACCCCAAATCCATGGAAGTTAAAATTCAAATCAAAAACTCCTACCCTGAAAATTCACTGGCAAGTTTGTATGGTGAAGCTTTAGGCATGATTATTCTTTAAGCCTCTCAAGGGAGAATTTTGGGAAGAGCTTAAAAGAAATATGATTTCGATATTTTTTAAGGAAAATATTATTTTTCAATAAGATATAAAATAATTCCTGTGTGTCAGTAATGATGATCTGAGTGATTTGTAGATATTATTGTGTTTAAGTGTGCATTTCATCCTATATAAGCAATAATTTGAGCCATATATCAAAACTTTTTTAAAAAAATACAAACCCCAGTAGAACAGAAATTGGCTCTTTCTGAAAATATATGCATATTCTTAATATGGTTAGTTCTCTGTGTGTTTTTTTCAAATATTCCCACTTATATTTTCCCACCAAACTTGTGGATTTTGATCAAACATCAGGAAGTGGTGTGAAATATAAAGATTGAAAAAAGACACCCGATACACTTACTGCCATATTTATTTAATTTTCCAGAATGATTTTCTTTCCTTTTAGGTTTCTTGCTGGGTCTTTGAGGAATATTTTGTCTTTCTCTAGAGTGGGAGTACAGTGTATAAATCTTCTAAAAACCTGTCTTATACTCAGCTTCTTATTAATAGAAAAATTTTTCCAGCAGCCATTCAGCCTTCTTACATCAATTGCTCTCACCTTTGCTGACCCAACCTCATTCCTCCAACTCCTCTGTGGAGGTTCTCTGCTCACTCAGGGCCCTCTTTGCCACTTTTGTTGATCCTTTTGTAACCCATTTCTCTTTTTGTTCACTTCTTCTTAGTTCCCCTCCTCTCACATTTATTTCTTTTGTTTGTCACACCTAGAATGTCTTCTCTCTACCATGTATGATCCCAGGCTCTGTATTTCCTTTAAGTCTAGCTCCAGAGTCACCTTTAGCCTTAAACCTTCCTTGAATTATTTTGTTCAATGATCAATATTCTTGGATGTCCTGTAAATCAGGCATCTCTGATGATCTCATACTTGGGATTATTTATTTTCTAACTTTTTAGGCAGAAAAATATGTCTAACTTATCCAGACATATTTAAGTATTGTAAAAAACTTTTTGGACTAGGAACTTGGGCCCTGTGGCCCACCATATAACTTTTTGAATATTACCTCAAGCAAATCACCTAACAATTGTTTCTTTATCTTGAAAAGAGAATGTAGAATTACAATAACATCATCTTTAAAGTACATTCAGTCCAGGCACAATTGCTCACACCTGTGATCCCAGTACTTTGGGAGGTTGAAGAGGGAGGACGGCTTGAACTCAAGAGTTCAAGACCAACCAGGGCAACATAGCAAGACCCTGTCTCTATCAAAAAGAAAAAAAGCACTTTCACATTTAACATTATGTGAATATCAAGCATAAGAATTGTGTTTTGTTTTCCTTGTACAGATATGCACACATAATTTAATAAATGTAATTTAATAAATTTAAAAAGTGTTTACTCATAGATGGTCACATGGGTGGGTGACTGAGTGGATGGGTGTACAGCTATAGCTTTATGATCTTATCAACTTTATAATCCTTCATTTCTTTGAAGCAACTGCAAGTAAAAATCAAATATTTAATCGCTCTCTTTTTATATCAGCCACATTTGTTGTCAATGAATATTACTCTTTTACTTCTGTTGTTTGCTTCCCAAAGTGGCTTCCATAAAGGAAAACTCTCTGCCTCCCTTCAGAAAAGTTCTGTGAAATCTACCTATTCAAATAAAGAGATCTAGTTGCTTGTACAACTTTAATTCCAAAAAAAAAAAAAAAAAGATCTGATTCAACACAGAAATATTATGAGTTTTAAAAATGACTGATTCTTATGAGATGAGATAATGTTGCATAACCAAGACCTGAAATTCAATTCTCTTCGATGGTAACTCTGGCTGTTTTAATTTAGTGAAATCATGTTCATCAACAATTTGACAGAGAAAAGCAAAAGAAAATGATTTCATGTCTTCTAACAGCTGCAGATTTGTGAGCGGAGAGTAAATGACAGGAGTATATTTGGATCAAAGTGTGAAGATGTACTTAATTCTCCTCCAACACTCATTCTCAGCCCCATTTTTAAGATATAAGAATTAATTATCATGTACACCAACCAGACACAGATTTCCATGGGATTTGCTGCTTTAAACTTTCAGGCAAATATTTGCCTATAAAAAGCTTGTATCGGATGAACTTATAGGAAAGTTATATCTAGGTATTCTTCAGGAAGATCAGTATTTCTTGTGAGAGGACTTAAATATTATTTCATCAGGAGTCTATTCTTTGTTAGTCTTTAGTTCCCATCACCACAACCCTTAGTTTTCAGATTCCATTCTATAATAGCAATGGGGTTCCTTATCAGGGTGATTAGCCACGTGGGACAGTGGAGATGACGACATAAACCCCTGCACCAAATATCCAGCCTCTGAGATAATTCTCCTTCTCACTTATGTGACACTCTATCCTGTTTCAAGCATAATTAAAATGTCTCTGTCTATTCCAAAATCAAGATACTCCATGGCAGCGGCAGTGGGGACCACCCATTTTTGTTTGCTTTTATTTTAAAAAGAATCTCAATTTTAAATGTTGTATGTGACTATTACCCAAGTACACACCTAGTTGCCAGGTTGTATTTCAATGTTTAGTTTTTATCACCTGGTCACCATAGCTGTGGGCCATAAACTAATGTTAGTGATAATCCTAGCAATATCCTTTCTCAAACTTATATTTGCTCAACAAACATCTATTGAATAGACATTTATGCACTCAACAGATAGTTATCGTGTGCTCACTAGGTGTCAGATACTGTGCCATGATTTGGAGATGCAGCGATGAATAAAATAAAGTATCAACCCTTTAGATCACAGGTCAGCTAACTTTTCTGTAAAGGGTCAAGTATTGATTATTTCAGGCTTGTGGATCATATAGTTTCTATCATGGCTACTCAACTCAGCTGTTGCAGTGGCAAAGCAGCCATAGACATATAAATGGATGAGCCTGGCTGTGTTCTAATAAAACTTTATTTAACAAAAACAGGTGGTAGACTAGATTTGGCCTGCCAGCCATAGTTTGCCAACTCCTGCTCTAGTTGCTTAGGGTCTAGACCAGTATCATCCAATAATAATATCATGTGAGACACAAATGTAAGCCATAGATATACTTTTAAATTTTCAAGTAGGCTCATTTTGAAAAGTAAAATGTAGCAGGTGAAGTTAATTTTAATAATATGTTGATATCCAAAGTATTATCATATCAATACATAACTAGTTTTTAAAAATTACTAAGTAAATACTTTTCATTTTTTACTCTTTGAAATCTGATGTGCATTTTACACTCACAGTATATCTCAATCTGTCCCAGTCACATTTCACATGCTTAGTAGACACCGCAGTGGTTAATGGCCACTGTATTGGACAGCCCAGCTCTGGACAAATGAATTAGCAGGTAATTGATAGGCAGGTGCATGAGGTATCTAGAGTGAACACGAAGGAGGAAGAGACAACCTCATCTCCATGGCGGTTGTGGCTGGTGGTCGGGGAGGGTTTCTCAAAGAAGAGGCATCTTGTGGGATGAACAGAAGCACCCTAATTGAGGACAGGGAGAAAGGGGATTCGGGACAGAGGGAAAGATCCACGTAAAAACCTGGAGAGAGGGAAAGGTGCAGCTTCTTAAAAGAATTTAAAGCAGCTCCGTATGCACAGAGTCAGGGTGGAGGGTGTTGACCCTGGGCCAAGGCAGTGGCAGTGGCAGTGGCAATGGAGTGAGGCGAATTAGATGTGCGAGTTATTAATGAGACAGAATTGACAGAAGTTGGAGATAGATTGGACACAGGGGATGAGGAAGAAGGGAGAGGAGAGGATAACGTTGAGGGTTTCAGTTTATATAAAATGCAAGGATGAAGCTGTCATTTGTCAAGACAGGACGTGCAGGGGTAGGGGGGCAGATTTGGGAGAAGATGACAAGTTTGGCCTTAAACACCTTTGGGCCCTCAGGGAGACGTGCACAAAGATAACGAGAGACACGTGCAAGCTGCACCCAAGTGCAGAATATGCCTTTGCACTGGAGAAAGCCCTTTACGTCAGCAAATCCCTCATGCTGTGAGCAAATTCCCTCTCCCCTCCCTCCAATCTAATTTTTTTTCTAGTGGCTCTGCCACTACACGAAGGGCCAAAATCCTGCACTATCTCCTAGAATGCTTGCTCTTTCCACTCCTTTTTACCTACTTAGCTCCTGTTCATTTTTAAGCCTTAATTCGAATGTCTTTTCTTTGGGAGACTTCACAGATTCCCCTCAAATGAACCTCTTGTTGTATATATTCCATATGTTTTTCCACAGTGGCAATTTTCCCACTTGTAATTTCACACATATTTTATAACCATTTGGTCAGGGATTTGGGGGGGCAGGGGAGTTGTGTTATTGTTGACACAGAGTCTTGCTCTGCCACCCAGGCTGGAGTGCAGTGGCAAGATCATAGCTCACTGCAGCCTTGAACACCTAGGCTCAAGCAATCCTCCTGCCTCAGTCTCCCAAGTAGCTGGGACTACAGGTATATGCCACCACACCCAGATAATTTTTTTAATTTATTTTGTAAACACGGGGCCTTGCTCTGTTGCCCAGGCTGGTTTTGAACTCCTGGCCTCCAGCAATCCTCCCACCTCAGCCTCCCAAAGTGCTAGAATTACAGGCATGAGCCACCATGCCCAGCCTGTGTAACTGTTTGATTAGTGACTTTCTACCTAGAAAATAAAATGTAGTGAGCAATAACTGTTTCTATTCTTGCTTGACACTGTGATACTACATCTGTCACTTACCTGGCACATAGTAGATGCTCAATAAATATTTGCTGAATGAGTAAATATATTATTAATAGTCTGTTGAAATCCGAAGTTATCTGGAAAGGATTATAAACTTTAGCATGAATTGGTACAATGGATTCTGATATTCATCCACAAACACAAGCAGTCAAAAAGTAGTAACCTTAATTTTGCTATAATTTAACTTAGTTTTTTATTTTAAATTCTTCATTCACTGCTGAAGTGGCAAAAATTTAATCCCAATCATTTTAAGTTTTTTAACGTTACTAGAGGCACTCCCTGTCCAGGAATCCCTTTCATACTGGGATAGGAAGAAGGAAAATAGATCCCTAATTTCTCATAAGTGTTTTCTAAATTTGAGGTTATGCCAAGAGTCTTCTCCCTTTCTGTGAGGGCATAGGCTTTTCGAGACCACAGCCAGGAAGGCTGACTCCCCTCACCCCAGTTTTCTTCCCTGTCATATCCTTCACCTTAGGTAATAAATGTACAAAACTTTAGTTACATGAATGGAGGTCGGGGCAGAAGAGAGAGATAAAAGAGAAATTGGGGTAAAGAGAAAATTGGGCAATAATTCAAAAGTGTTCCTCGATCAGATCTGCTTATTCAAAAAATAAGAGATCACAAATGACTTTGAATGAAAGGACTTCACATCAGAGAGATTTCAACTGCAGCAAGAAACATGAGGAAGAACATACGATACTTTCCAAATAAGGCTAACTGGGAGGCAGAGCCATGCCTTACACCCTTTTGGGTCCCCTGTGGAATGTACCACGGTCTGCGATGGAGTAAGCTCTCACCTTATAGTTCCTGAATGAAGCAGCACCCTAAATGTGTCCTCTGTGATTGCTCATGAAGCAGTTTTTGGGCTGCTGTCTCCACATCTTCATCTGTCCCATGAAGTCATGGGCACTGAACCAGGGACGCTGTGTTCATCCTATTCACTGCTGCATAGCCAACATCTACTGCAATGCCTGGCACAAAACAAGTGCTAGACAAATATTTATTGAATAAATAATTGCATTGAACAGGAAAAGGGCAGATGAGAATATACAGACTTAAAACTCCCCCATCCTTCAAGACTGAGGTCAAATTTTAAGCCTTCCTCATTTGGGCAGTTCCCCTTAGACAGTTTTCCCTCCCACCTTAGACCTCCCCAGATACTTAGTTTATTCCTCTCAGAGCCCCTATTAAAAAAACAGTGTATATGGTGGTCAGGAGTACAAGCCCTGGAACCAGAACACCTTTGTTTACATACCAGCTAAGCATTTACAAACTGCCTTATCTTGGGCAAATTACTTAAGGTCCATGAGCTCTGCATCCTTATCTACAAAATAGAGACAATTGGGAGATGGATTTCATTAGGATTGTTGTAGGGATTAAACCAGGTAATACATGAAAAACATTAAGTCTAATATCCAACACATAGTAAGCACTCCAAAATTATCCATTACATCTCTGCTTTCATGATGATAGTTTTAAAACTACTACATTTATTGAACACATATTAAATTATGGGCACTGTGGAGAGCACTTTATATGGGTTTTCACAATGAAGCCACAGTTGATCCTACGGGTTATTATTTTACCTATTTACCATTATGAAACTGAGGCTCAAAGGGGTTACATAAGTTGTTTGAGTTCTCATAACTGGTAATTAGATTTATTGTCATTTGAGCCCAGCCAATATTGCGGCAGCCCTGCACACTGTCTCCATGGATGTACACATCTTATGTCTTGTACTAGATTATAAATTCCATTGCAGGCAAGGATTTGATCTGATTTATCTTTGTATCCCTTGAAACATCTAGCTTAATGTCTTATATGATAATGATGAGTAAATATTTATCAAATGATTGAACACAGATTGAAGGGGCCCCGAAGTCAAACTTCATCAATGTCATAATTTTGTCCTAGCATTGACTCTGCAGAAGTTGCTCATATGCATTTTGATTAGAGGGAATCCTTGCCATGTTTCAGCAGCACCCACATGAACATTCACATTATAAAGGACAGTACTGCCTTAATAGAAATGTCATATAAACAGGTCCTTGGTGCCACTGAATCTATCTGCATATTGGCTGGGTTCATCCAATATTTAGTATCCTAAAAAGTTTGTATTTATATTGATAATATGCCAGAATCATGGAAACACAATTCATTAGTGCCCTCCACATGTTTGAAAATTTTAAAAATTATTTATGCCAGGTATAGTAATCTTCCTCAGGAAACACCGATGGTGACTGTTATACAAAGTAATGAATTGAGAACTTGAGCTTCGGACACAAAACAGGAGCAGCTAGGCCGTGAATTGCCAGCTCCGGAGGGGAAAGAACTCAACTGGCAAAGAGTATGAGTTAACAGGATTGCAAAAATGCTAGAGCAGCAGTTCTTATAGTTTGATCCACAGATCATTAGCATCAGCATCAGCTAAGAACTCAACAGTACAGCAAACTCTCAGCTTCTACCCAGACCTTCAGAACCAGGAACTTTGGTTCCCATAGGAACCAAAAACCTGTGTTTTAAGCAGCCTTCACGATAATTCTGATGAATTTTCAAGTGTGAGAACCACTGAGTTAAGACATTGATCTTCACAATGCATAACCTTATTTTACATGTATTAATTCTGAGATACATAATTTTTCCAAGATCACGCAGCTAATGCATAAACAGCAGCGTATCTATCTCCTAGTTGAGAGTAAGGAGGGCTGGGAGAGGTGAAGGCAGATGTAAAGAAGCTTTATGTTCCTAGAGCCTAAGTCTCATTTATATCTAAAAATTGCGAAACCAGTCAGCAGTCATGCCTGGATGAAGATTGCCGGGACAGGCTCTGACAACCTGTAAAAAGAGTTAAGCCAGTGTTCTTTACTGCAGAACATTTAATATGAGGATATAGAATATTAATCTTACAGAGGATAATAGAGTATCCAGCATTTTTCAAAATTTTTTGACCACAAACTCTGCACTAAGTTATAAAAACAAAAAAGTGAAATGGACCAGGAGCCAGCCCGGTTGCTGCATGTCCACCTCACACTTCCGCTTCCGGTTCTTAATTCTAGACGTTGCTTTCTAAGGTAGCATGAAGAGAGGAAAAAAGGTGGGAAATGCTGGTCTACATTATGTCAGAATAGTAAGCAATTTTTCTTATATAACTGATTGATTCGTTTTAAAAAATGACAATGAAATCAGTCAGAATCAAAGGTACTTAACGTGTAGGCCAAGGCTTCCTAAATAGTGTTCCTGGTTCCCAAAGATCTGTCATATAAACCCCCTGAAATTATAAGCAACATTTTATGAGTATATGTAAATGTGATATTTTTATGAAGGATCACTACAGATTTTCAGTAAATTTTCTAAGGGACCAATGGTAAATGTAATCACTAAATTTGTTAGCTCCATGAAGATACAGCCAGTGAAATCTGGGTTTTTCCTTTAGCTTAGATTCTGACATTTTCTCACTTATGCTACCATAAAATTCTCCCTGATTGCTCATGCAACTTCCATTCCAGTTTCTCTTGGGTCCATGCTCTAATTTTCTTAAACTCCTTATCTATTATATTCATGCTTAAAATCTTTGATGGTTTCACCGTTGCCTACCAGCCCAAGTTCAACTGGTTCAGACCTCCCACAATAAGGCTCTTATTACCTCATCTCACCCTTTTGTGTACCCTACTGTCAAATAGATAACTTGTTCTCTCCAAAGATACACTCACCTTTGTTACATCTGTATTTGGAGCTACCTACCAAATCCTTCTCAAAAACCTTCTCTTTCATGAAGTCTTGATTCCCCAAATATTCATTGTTTTCCCTTCCCATCATATCCCCAAAGTAAACATGTGAACATCTTATGTCTTGGACTAGATTATGCAATCAAAGAAAAATATGCTGTTGCTTATGAAACTATTCATAATTGGAATCTATATAATCACTGTTGGTGTGCTTATCACCCCTTCTGTGCTGGATCACAGGAAGTATTATTATTATTTTTTTTTTATTTCAGCATATTATGGAGGTACAAATGTTTAGGTTACATGTGTTGGCTTTCCTCCCATCCCCCCCTCCCCGGAGTCAAAGCTTCAAGCGTGTCCATCTCCCAGATTGTGCGCATGGCACTCATTATGTATGTATATACCCATCCCCTCCTCCTCCCTCCCGTCTGCCCGACAGCCGATAGATGTTATTCCTATACATGCAATTAGGTGCTGATCAGTTAATACCAATTTGCTAGTGAGCACATGTAGTTCTTGCTTTTCCATTCTTGGGATATTTTAGTTAGTAGAATGGGTTCCAGCTCTATTCAGGAAAATACAAGAGGTGCTATATCACCATTGCTTCTTATACCTGAATAGTACTCCATGGTATACATATACCACATTTTATTAATCCACTCATGTATTGATGGGCACTTAGGTTGTTTCCACAAGTTTGCAACTGTGAATTGTGCTGCTATAAACATTCGAGTGCAGATGTCACTCTACTCTTATTTTTAATTTGTCATTGGATCCTTTTGCCAGATCACCCCCTTTGGGGATGCCACCCAGAAAGCAATATTGACCTATCATGTTTTCCTCTGAAATGCTTAGATTTTGTTAAAAAAAAAAAGTTTCTTTTAGTTCAGAAACAGAACCACAGACAGCAGCTTCTATGCAAGTTAAGCTTATTTGTAAGTTGAAAGAATACAATTAAGGCAGATCAATGAAACAACGAAGATTTTTCTTTGTCTTTGTGCCCAGTTTTTCCTTGTGTTAAAGAACCATCATAATTATTTTTAGAATTCATGAATCAAAAATAATCATTTTTGGTTTTAATACCATTAATTGACCTCCAATGTTCATCATTTCCTGTTTCTACCTTTTCACCTTCAATAGAAATGCCTTCATTGAAAAAAAAAAAAAAGAAAAGACAAGGATAAAAACAAGGTGTCAAATGTAGGGTACAGAAAGCCGAACAGACTTCTTACAGTGATAGAAAATTCTAAAATACAAAATTCCCACCAAAGTTGGAATTTCCCAGGAAGAAAAGCAGAGGGTTTGAACTCTATTTATAGACTTTCTAGAATGACTCTCCTCACAGGGATTGGCAGAGCTTGGCCTGGAGAAAGAAAGACACATGTTGCCCACATCAACCCAAGGCCCTAAGCAGTCTGCTTTAGTCAGACATACGGACAAAAATCACAGGCGAGTTAGGGTTGGAACAGGATAGCAGGCACCCATGGCCCTGGAAACAGCAGAGTAGAGAGCCAGACCTATCTGTGTATGTTAGGAGGGTGGGAGTTCCTCCTAGGAGGCTAAAATCCTCTGGTGGTCTTGCACCCCCTTTTATTCATTTCAATCATAAAAGAGGATTTTAAATAAAGCCATTGGCTCTGGGCCTATTGACTCAACCAAAAAGTTTTTTGAAATAAAGCTTAGGCACAGAACTTTGAGTTTCCACATTGAAAAACAAATCCACCATATCCATCAATTTATACACTTAATAAAAGATAATCTGGGCTCACTCTTTCCTTTCCCACCCCTCTTTCTCTTACTTCTCTTACCATTTGGCAGGGACTGACTGGCAAATACAAATAGAATAATGGCTGAGTAAATACAGATGTTTAGCTACCACCCCTCCAAGTATTTATGCCTCAGCATCTCAATTAACTGCTCTTTCTCAATATATTTTATTTATTCCTGAGATATATTTTTACAGCCAACTCAGCTTATATACAAGTGAAAAGAGCAATCTACCAAAAATAAACTAACAGTATCCTAATGTCCTCTCCAAATTATCTGTCCAACTTTGGGCAAATCTTCCCTCTACCTTCTTGCCTTGGTTACTCCCAAAATAGAAATACTGTCTTGCTTTGTTTCTCTACAAAATAGGATGTCTTGTTTTTCTCATTAAGTCTTGTGTCTGCTCTAAGTTACGTGAAGCTATAATTCAATAAATGTTAAATGATGCTAACAGTTTGCATCATCACATCCTTCAAAAACACCCTGAGTGCTTAGGATGGATCCAATAAATAAACTAAAATAAGTTTGATATCTAGGAGAACTGCTCAATGAAATAGTAACTGAGGTACTCCCAAGTTAATTATTACCAATCAGGGTAGGTGTGCGAGATGATTTGCTTTTTTCAACTTCAATTTGAGGGATTGATTTTATGGCTTCCCAGGTCTCCTTCACTGTTAAAAATCCTATAAAATAAATTGAGAATCAATAAAAGAAAAATCTACTGTTGCTTAAGCCTGGGTTCCTGCTCCCTTCATCTTCCTATTTTTCCCAAAAATCAGCATTGCTATCATGGGTCTGTTCTGATTAAAAAATCTAGATAGATAGTTTTTCCTTTACAATACAAATATGTGTGGGTAATGATATTCATTGTCATGGTCTTTTACATGTGCTGTGTACCATCCTAGAACATTGGAAAATTCTATGTTCAAATATTAAAATAGAAGACCTACATGAAACATACACTTATTTTTATTTGTGCTTATCTATTTAATAAGCCATTTGATCTAGAATACCCTTCCCTTACTGTGCTTGAAATTTGACTAACTTGCCACCTTAGGAACCACTATAAAGTTTGTGATATTACAAAAATCACATTTTATTACAATTTTATTTTATAATAATACAGAAAATATGGTGTGCACCACACAGCGGCAGGCTCAGTGATGGAGAGTAATGCGTCATTTATCCAGGATGGCTGGGAAATGAAGTGGTCTCTACTGTGATTTGTCTTGTTAACTGAGGCTTATTCCCTTTGCATACCAAAAGGTTTTATTTGAACTAATTTGGGGGAAAGATTTCTCAAATGTTTCATATAATTTTTAGCTTAATTAAATACACACTGAAGCTATTAACCAGTTCTTAATAGTAAAGTCAGCACGTGGCTAGGAGCCGTGGTACGGGGCCACGTGAGGGTGAGCCGGGAGCCTGCCGGGGCACAGCTCGCTCCTTTGCTCCGTGCTCCCAACTTATTCTGCTTTCTCAGCCATGCCAATGACAGACTTTCTGTTTCCTTTCTCACTATTGGTTGCCTTTTTTATCAGTTTTCAGTACTCCTGCTCCTTTAAATTTTTCAGTCCTTTAAATTCCTGTTTCTAATTTGTAGAAAGCCCAACAATAAAGCCCTGTGAGGAGTACACGCTTAACAGGAGTCATTTCCAATTTTCACATATAAGCTCAGGAAGAGGCACAATTAGGAGTCAGTAAGGATGAGTGAGGGCTCGTTTGCAGGCAGGTAGCAGATGTTCCAGCTGCCGGGTCTTCACCAGGACCCAGAGGGTGAGGTTACGGAGAGTCTTCCATCCACCAAGGGCCCTCATTATTTTGCCGTATATTTTTATCTCTTTATTTCACCCTGATGGTGTGTCCTTATCTAGGTTATATACAGAGTCTGTGAGGAAAGAAAACATATTTTGTTGTTCATCTGTTTTGCTACACTACCTAACAGAGTACTGAGTGCATAAAAAATGCTCATGTGATTTGGCTGTGTTATGCCTTCCCCAGGAACCCCGGAGAAATGCACATTGAAATGTTAATTCAATATGATACTTAAAATTTCTGTCATTTGGTATTATTTATACCCAATTTTCCCTCCAATAGAGTTGACTGACTTGCTGTAGTCACTGCTGTAAATAAATGTAAAGATTTCTTGTTTAATTTCTGGCGCTGTAGTTGAAAACCAGTCTCCATCTCAGTTGTTCTCTTTTTCCTGATTCACAATTCTTTTATAGAGAAGTTTTTTTTTTTTTTTTTGGTCTGTATAATTTGCAAGCAAAATCTCCAGCTCTCAGCTGAAACCCAACTATAGCCCTTATTTTTCATATCTTGAGTGTCCAGTAACTCATAATATTTCTTAAGCTGTGCCTGACTTATTTTTTGCCTGTCAAAGTATTTCCTCTTTTTTTTCTTTCATGAGGACAGTCAAAAGAGTTTTGACTGGAGAAGGGTCCTTGGAAACAAAATGCAAAGACACTTAATTTAAATGATTCTGGCCCATTTAGATACTTATCCTGAATTTTTTGTGTAATGTCCTATATTATCTCAATTCTTCTCACCTTGCAAAAGTCACTTCAGGAAATTATCTTTGCTTACCATCAATTTTCTCAGCATCAAGCTCCAGACTTGCCCAGGATATGAAAGTGCATGCTCTCTCGGCCACGCTGCAAACAATTCTTGCTTCTATCTGTAATGTTTTGGTCACTTCTAAAGGCATTCCCTAAACCTATGATGTGTCCATGCCACTTGTTTGTAGACACTTGGAGAGGGGGGTCACCAATCTAAACGCAAAGTGCTCAAACCAAGCTTTGGTTATCATTTTGCACCTGCAGAGGGACCTCTAGAATGACACAGCTGTGTACACATTCCCTGAAACCTGAGGACAGTAAGGTCCACTCAAGAGGACCTATTGCAATAATTCACTGGCTATCTCCTTACCTTTTTTTATCAAAGCTAAATTTTTAAAACACCAGATCATGTAGTCGTGAGAAAGCAGGTGCAAAAATCACTCTCGGGCTTACTGCAAACATTCATTTTTCTTCATGACACTCTTGAAAATCTGAAATGACTACAGCTTATCCTGACCCTTAAATTGTATTCTCTGTATACAGGACATGGGATTAACACAATATCATCCCACAACTGCCTGAATAGATTTTACAGTAAAATATATCATATGTGTTAACAAGTGAAAAAAAATATATGTATACTGTATATATATCTCAGAGAAACATAATAATATACTCGAGTACTCTCCAAAGATTTGAGACATCCAGCATTACTACCCCCTTGGCATCCTGTGTACTTCTCCCCAATCATAGTGCCCCTTCTTCCTTCTAGAGGTAACCATTATCCTGAATTTTGTTGCTCTGTCTCTCTCTCTCCCCGCCTTTCTATCTCCCTCTTCCTCTTTGTCTCTCGATTTCTATTTCTCTATCTCTCTTTCTCTCTCTTTCATAGTTTACTACCTTTATATGGTTTGTTGAATAACATTTTGTTTGAAACTCACGTTCTTTATTTATACAAATTAAATTCTATACACAATTTTTGTGATAAGCTTATCAGATGCCATAAGATTCATCATGTTGAAGCAAACAGCTGTATTTCATTCTTTTTAACTTAGACGTAGTATTCTCTGTATTCTATGACTATATCACAGCTTAGGAATCTATTCAATTGTTGGCCGACTGAGTAGTCCTGTTTTTTGCTATCATGAACAATGCTGCTAGAACAATCTTGTGTTTTCTGGTGTACACATGCTAGAATTTCTCAAAGACAATATATCTAGGAGTAGACTTATGGTTGTAGGGAATGTTCATCTCTACAATATAATGATACACTACTTTCCAGTTCTACTAGTTTATAATAGTTTATACTCACAAAAGATGAGAATTTCTATTGCCCGTATCCTCACCATACTTGGTATTAATCACCTTTTAATTTTTTGGCAAACTGGTAGGCATGAAATGATACGTCACTGAGATTTTTTTTTTAATTAAAGGCCTCATTGAGATTTTAATTAGAATTTTTCTGATTAATAATTAGGTTGAGGATTTTGTCTCATGTTTATGGTAATGTGTATTTCTTCTTCTATAAGATGTATGTCCAAGTTTTTTGTCCTTAATTTCACTATGTTGTTCAACTTTTTGGACACAAATCCTTAGTCATTTATATGAGTTACAATTTACTTACTTCAATACAAGTCTTTCTATTCACTGTCTATATGGTGTTTGTATTCTGTAAATGAAAGCTTTAAATTTTAGTGTACATAAATTTTGTCATCAATTTCCTTTGGACTTTGTGTTTTGCTTAAGAAACAACTCTACTTCAAATTCATAAGACTATTCTTCCAGAGACTCTTCTAGAACTTTTAAAATATTGCCTTTCACATTTATATCTTTTATCTGCTTGAAATTAATTTTAGTTTATAGTGTGTGATACAGAACCAATTTTTAAAAATTTTTTTCATTCGAATAACCAATAGTCCAAGCACCATCTATTAAACAATCCATCCTTTCCTCACTGATCTGAAAGTCTTGGACTGACATAAATTAATTTTCATATATGTTGTGAGCCTGTTTCTGAGGCCCCTCTTTTATTGACTTTTCACTTTGTATATCCCTGCAGCAATAACACACTGTCATAAGCACAATAGCTTTAAACTAAAATTAAATCTGGTAGAGCAAGTCTCTTTCCTTATGTGAAAACATTGCTCTTAAGAAAAGTGTCAACTACTTTTAGGTTAGGTTATTAATTTGAGATCTTTCTTCTTTTTAATATAGGTATTTACAGCTATAAATTTCCCCTTAAGCATTTTTATGCAAGAGAAATCCTTAAGATTCAAAGACACAAACAGGTTGAAAGGAAAATGATGGCAAAAGATATACCATTCAAATAGTAATCAAAAGAGAGGTGGAGTGACTATATTTATGTAAAACAAAATGGGCTTTAAGACAAAAATTATCACTACAGATAAAGAAGCACATTTTATAATGATAAAAGGGCCAATCCACCAAGAAGGTATAACAATTATAAACATAAATCCACTTAACAGAAGAGCCCAAAAGAAATGAAGCAAAACTAACTGAATTAAAGGGAGAAATAAACAATCTATTCTACTCTCATTAACGGATAGAACAACTAACGAGTAGATCCACAAGGAAATAGAAGACCCGAACAGCACTATAACCAGCTGGGATTTCCAGGCATCTGCAGCAACAGCAGCCGAATACTCATCCACCTCAGGGGCACATAGAACCGTCTCCAGGATAGAGCATATGCTAGACCATAGAACAAGTCTCAGTAATTTAAAAGGACTGAAATTATACAAAGTATGTCTTTAGACCACAATGGAAAGAAATTAGGAATCAATAACAGAAAGAAATTTAGGAAATTCACAAATATGTGGAAATTAAACACACAATACTAAATACCCAATGGGTCAAAGACAAAAATCACAAAGGAAATTAGAAAATATGCAGAGATGAATGAAAATACTATGGCAACTTCAGTTCTACATTCAAAGGAATGAAGTTGGATCTCTGTCATACCATGTACAAAAATGGATGAAATACCTAAATATGAAGGCTAAGATTATAAAACTCTTAGAAGAAAACATAGGCGTAAAATCTTCATGCTTTTAGATGAGGCAGTGGTTCTTAGATATAACATCAAAAGCACAAGAAGCAAAAGAAAAAGTAGATCAATTGGACTTTATTAAAACTAAAAACTTTTGTGCTACACATTCTCCCATCAAGAGAGTAAAAAGGATTATTCACTATTGCTAGGTCATGGAAACAACCCAAGTGCCCGTCAATGCATGAGTGGATTGTTAAAATCTGGTATTTGTTCACAATGGAATATTACTCAATGTTAAGAAATGACAGTAAGTTAGAACCTCTTGTATTATCCTGGATTAAGCTTGAGCCCATTATTCGAAGTGAGGTGACACAAGACCCGAAGAATGGGTTCCACTTGTACTCACCATCAAATTGGTATTGACTGATTAACACT
>CAUYRT010041092.1:0-23393 GCA_963574885.1 Lepilemur ruficaudatus | reverse complement strand
TTTTTTTATTTTATCTTTTTTAAAATTTTTTTTTGAGACAGAGTCTCACTCTGTTGCCCAGGCTAGAGTGCCGTGGCGTCAGCCTCGCTCAGCAACCTCAAACTCCTGGGTTCAAGCGATCCTTTTGCCTCAGCCTCCCGAGTAGCTGGGACTACAGGTTTGTGCTACCATGCCCGGCTAATTTTTTCTATGTATTTTTAGTTGGCCAATTAATTTCCTTCTAGTTTTTAGTAGAGATGGGGTCTCGCTCTTGCTCAGGCTGGTCTCGAACTCCTGACCTTGAATGATCCACCCAGCTAGGCCTCCCAGAGTGCTAGGTTTACAGGCGTGAGCCACTGCCCCCAGCCTGCATATAGTTTTATACTATTAAAATGTGTCAGGTTATAGTATATCCTGGATAGTGGGACAGATGCTTTATGTAGACTTTTCTTTCTTTTGAGACAGGGTCTTGCTCTCTTGCCTTAGCTACTGTAACCTTAAGCTCCTGGGCTCAAGGGATCCTCCTGCCTCATTCTCCCAAGTGTCTGTGACTACAGGCGTGCACCACCACTCCTGGCTAATTTTTCTATTTTTTGTAGAGACAGGGTCTTGCTGTTGCTCAGGCTGGTCTTGAACTCCTGACCTCAGGCAATCCTCCCACCTCAGCCTCCCCAAAAGTGCTGGGATTACAGACATGAGCCATTTTGCTGGCCTACATTTTTCTTATTTAAGCCAATATTTTCTAGTTGATAGGTAAATTGTTGGCAGTCTGACTTAACTCTAGGATATCTGAAGTCCTGTATAAAGGTTCTATTAACACTACCTACTAATTTGATAATTTTTGTATTACAGGGCATAATTGCTTATGAGAGTGTAGTTATTGATAGCTGTTTAATAACTTTAACTGAAAAATCACACTTTATTCCTTTCTTTTTATCTGCCCACACTAGAGTGCAGTAGTGTAGTCATAGCTCACAACAACCTCCAACTCCGGGGCTCAAGCGATCTTCCTGCCTCAGCACCCTGAGGAGCTGGGACTGCCGGCACAAGTCATAATGCCTGGCTAATTTTTCTATTTTTTGTAGAGGTGGGATTTTGCTATGTTGCCCAGCTTGTCTTGAACTCCTGGTGTCAAGAGATCCTCCTGCCTTAACCTCCCAAAGTGCTAGGATTACAGGTGTGAGCCACTGCGCTGGGCTCACACTTTTAAAATATCATTTACAGGCTGGATGTGGTGACTGCAGTCCCAGCTACTTAGGAGGCTGAGGCAGGAAAATCGCTTGAGCCCAGGAGTTCGAGGCCACAGCACTATGATCATACCTATGAAGAGCCACTGTACTGCGGCCTGAGCATCTTAGTGAGACTCCATCTCTAAGCAAAACAAAAACATAATTTATTTTAATAGCAGAAATGAAAATTATGAACTAAAACCTTTGAGAAAATGGCATTTAAAGAAAAGATTTGCTTTACACTTACAGTAAAAGTACATACTTTATACTATATTATGTATAATTTAATTAAATATAACATATAAATCATATTTAAATGTAAAGAACCAGATTTCTTTATTCTGAGAACTCTTTGCTCTCATTTCTAACCTTTACTTTCCTAGTTCTCACTGATGCAGAAGCTTCTCTTAGTGAGTATAATACTTGTCCTCTCTCCTAATTTACTGCTTGAATATGACTGTAAAAACTGTCTTTGTTTAGCTAAAGTGCCCAATAAACATAGTAGCTTAGTGATTAAGAGCATATGTTTTGGAGAGAGAGAGTGCTCTTGTTTCTAGTCCTGTCTCTGTCCTTTTGGCTGCTGAGGTTTGGGTAAATTTACTTACTTTTGAAGTGAACATAAACATCAGTTTCATTTTTTGTAAAATAGGAATAATAGCACCTATCTTGTAAGGTTGTGTTAAGTTACACTAAATGAAATAACATATTTAAAATGCTTTACACTGTGCTTGGCATAGTCCTGAGCAGTTGGTTCATGGTAGTATATTATTGGCAGGCAGCTGTCACTTTTTTTAATAAACTGATAGAATGAGGATTCTTTTAATCAAGACTGCTTGGGATCGAATTGCAACTCCTGCTTAGTAAGTTTTGGGCAGCTTTCTTAAACTTTTCAAGAAGGCTGGTGTCCTTATAAATTGAGGAATGATTGTAGCACTTAACCTCGGGGTTGTTTGGGGTGACTCAATGTGATAACAGAATTTATTACATGCTAAGTTCCCAATAAATTGTAGCTGTTATAATTAGTTCTACAGAAGGAGTTGCAAATTCTTGTGAATTTAAATAGGCTTTCAGGGTGATGTTTATTTTGAAGTTGCAGTTTTGTGATTAAGATTAAAATCTGCTATTTCTGTCGTTTTGAAATCCTTAAAAACAAGGCTTAGTGGAAAGTGACAGCCAGATTTCTTTTTTCTAAGAACACTTTGCTCTCATTTCTCACCTTTATTTTCCCGGTACTTACTGATGCAGAAGTTTCTCTTAGTGAATATAATACTTGTCCTCTCTCCTAATTTGCTGCTGTCTTGCCCAGATGGGATTCTTCTAAGGGAAAAGTAAATTTTACTTCCAAGCCTAGAGGGTTTTAGTGGATTAGGTGAACCACTAGAGATACTTATTTTTTTGGGTAAGTGTCCACCTCAGGTCTTACTCATGTAGGGCAAAACCTTTTCTCATCTCTTGATCAGATCGCTGTTCTGATGTGGCACTTAGTCACCTGAAGCAGGTCTAGCATGGTGAGCCTCTAGGGGTGGGGCAAATGCGTGCTGGGGCCCTGCCAAACCCAAGAGTCTCTACTCTAGAGAGGAGTAAAAAGAAAGCCAAACAGGCCTGAAGACAAAGGAGCCACTATTGCTGTTGAAGTTTAAATAAGGCAGCTTGGCTTGTGTTTGTTTTGGACTTTTAAAAAGATTTAGCTTTTCACATTTTCAATTTTTTTTTGATAAGGATATCATCAAAGGACCCATTTCTGTTTTTTTAATCTGCATATTCTTACTGAAAAATGCCCAGTGATTTCTTTTTAAGAAAAGTCAAACCAGAAGCTTTTTGACATTTAATAAGTCAGAACTTTTGCATTGCTCCAATTGGTAGAAATATTTTTTCCAAACTAATTCTACTACCAAAACTAAAGAAGTTTTTGGCTGGGCATGGTGACTCACACCTGTAATTACAGCACTTTGGGAGGCGTAGTTGGGAGGATAGCTTGAGCCCGGGAGTTTGAGACTAGCCTGGGTAATATAGCAAGATCTCATCTCTCTAAAAAAAAAAAAAATAAAAAAATTAGCAGGGAGTGGTTGGTTTGTGCCTGCAGTCTTCCATACTCGGGAAGCTGAGCCAAGAGGACCACTTGAGCCCAGGACTTTGAGGCTGCAGGGAGCTATGATCACACCGCTGCAGTGCACTCCAGCTGGGGTGATAGAGCTTGAACCTGTCTCTTAAAAAAAAAAAAAAGCTTTTATTTTGAAAACAATAAAAATTTGCTGTAAATATCAAAAATTACAGAAAAGTACAGTGAATAGTAAAAGTCTTCCTTCCTGTTGGTAACCTGATTAAACAGTTCGGGGTATATTCTTCCATACCTTTTTCATTGCGCATATAAACTTACATATAAGAATTTAATGTTTGGCTTTATAAAAATGGGCTTATATTGTATATATTCATAATTTTCTTTACTTATATATCAGTGCATACAGATGTTTCATTCTTTTTGATTGCTTTAGCGAGATTTTATTTGCATTCAATGTATTATTTTCTCTATAACCAAGTGATGTATATAGGGTACCACTATGTTTCTTTTAGTTTTGGTAGATATGTAGAAGCCTCACTTATAGCAGTGTTTAGCATTCTGCAGGTACTCAGTGTGTATTGCTTACTTATTCGGATGTCTAGTACTGCTAGGTGGTGAATAATCTCACTACCTGTAACAGGTACAAAGCCACTCATAGTGGTGTAAGTTATTGCAACTACTAACTACCAATGAAATCTAATTGCCTGAAATTGCTACTAAAAGATAAGCTATAAGGATTAGTGAAAGAGCATCCCTGCACTATATGGCTATTTCTAAAGAAGCTTAGGCTGTTCTTTGGGATCCCTGCTAGCGTTCATTAGAAAGGTTAATTTTGTAACAGACCACTGTAGGCAGTGACCCCAGCAGATGCTCAGGGTCAGAATATATGGTTTATAAGGAATTCTTTAACACTATAGTTATATAATGTTTTTATATGGCACATCATGTTTTTAAAGTTTCATAATCATTAGGTGTTTCTTATAATATCCCTTTGAGGCAGGTCAGCAGCATTTTCCTTTTTTGTGGTTGAAGAAGCAGATATAAAGATGTTGAGTGATTTGCCCACAGGCACATATTAAACTGATCACAGAGCCTGTTCTCTTATTAGTAAACTGAACCATGCTGCCTCTGTACTAGTTATTCTAAATGAGTAATGACGTTGTTGCCATTTAGTGACCTTTTGATGGCTTTATTGAATAGTAAATGTAGTTTAAGAACCTTTTACGTACTTTCCTTATTGAAAGAAAACAGTTTTAAAGTTAGAATTTACTTGCATCATGGTCTTAAACATTCTTACATAAATTTACTGTGTTCTCTTAAAAATTAGAATAAATTATATGAAAATTTATTAGGATGAACCATAGTGGACTTAGTTCTTCTGGGAGAACCTTTGCTAGCTTAAAAATGAGTTGTGTTGGGCGTGGTGGCATGTGCCTGTAAGCTACTGTAGCGTCAGCTACTCTGGTGGTTGAGGCAGGAGGATTGCTTGAGTCCAGGAGTTTGAGGCTGTAGTGGGCCCTGATCATGCCTGTAAATAGCCACTGCATGCCAGATTGGCAACATGCTGAGACTTTGTCTCTCAGAAAAAAAAAAAAAAAAAAGAAAGTTAGTATTGCAAATTAAAATGTTAGAGGAAAACGGTACAATGCTTTGAAGAGTTAATATTTTAAAGTAGGAAAATGAATCTTCAGGTTATATTGCCAAAAGTAATTTTGGGTTGAAACACTGGCCCATATAGCTAGAAGAGACTTTCAAAGTTGATTTGGCCCTGTGGAATTAAGACCCTAAATAACTATTCTGCCAGTTGATAACACAGAAGGTTATGTAGACTAAAAAAGTATTATCTGGGTAGCTTTCCTTAAATTATAAGTTTACTTTGTCCATTTGAAACATTTTCTGTTTACTTGTTTGAACTTGGTTCTATTATTCCATTCTCCCTTTAATTATTTTTCTCTAATTTATGTGTGCAACCTTTTTTTTTTTTCCCAGTTAAAGAATTTTTTTTGTGTATGTGTGTGACAGAGTCTCACTCTGTTGCCTGGGCTGGAGTGCTGTGGCATCAGCCTAGCTCATAGCAATCTCAAACTCCAGGGCTCGAACAATCCTTCTGCCTCAGCCGCTCAAGTAGCTGGGACTACAGGCATGTGCCACCGTGCCCGGCTTATTTTTTCTATATGTTTTTAGTTGGCCAACTAATTTCTTTCTATTTTTAGTAGAGATGGGGGTCTCGCTCTTGCTCAGGCTGGTTTTGAACTTCTGACCTTGAGTGATCCTCCTGCCTCGGCCTCCCAGAGTGCTAGGATTACAGGCGTGAGCCACCACGCTTGCCCAAGAATTCCAACTTTGATCTTTCTGCATTGATGGAGGTAGCGAGGGGGGTCAATTAATATACAGCTATTGCAAAAAGATTTTAAGGGATCATACAGAGTCTGAAAATCACATATTCACAGTTAGAGTATTAAGACAGATGCTTTGACATGGATATAAGTCTGTGATAACAAATAGTGGTTAATCCTCATGTAGTTTGGTAGCACAATCCTAATTTTTAGCAAGGATATAGTTTCTGAATTCATCTTTTATTGCTATGGTAACATCCCTTTTATGTCAGTGTTAAGCTGTCATCAGTTTAGTCTTTGTTTTGAAATAGTGTTATGGTATTTATTACGCCAGCCTCTGTCCTGGTCATGTTCTTTTTGCCATCATCATCATCATTTTTGTTACTGAATGATGATAATTTTGCTACTACTTATTTATTGCTTAATATGTGTTAGTCTTTTCTTATATTTTAAAATTTAATCCACAAAAAAATCCTGAGAGATATCTATGAATGGCCTTATTTTGCAGATGAAAAATTCAAGGCTGAGAGAGATTATGTAATTTATGTAGGGTCATGTCACTAGTAAGTGGCAGAGCTAAGCTTTAAACATAAACTACTCCAAACCAGAGCACTTACTAATGCTAATGTTGTTCTACCTCTTACTTAACTTATATCTTTACTTGGATGTCTAGTTGTTGTAGTCCACGGATGATTTAGAACTATTAAATACTGTGTGAGAGCCCCCAGCTACTAAGGAGGCTGAGGTGGGAGGATCCCTTGAGGCCAGGAGTTTAAAACCAGCCTGGGTAACACAGCAAGACCCCATTTCTTGAAAAACAACAACAGCAAATACTGTGTGTGTGTGTGTGTGTGTGTGTGTGTGTGTGTGTATCAAGAGGGAGGAATTTTGAAATGGGCATGGTGAGAGCTGGATGGACTCAGACACTGAAGGAAAAAGAGACACTTTAAAAACTATAACACATGTATTATTGCTTAGCATTCAGTTCAGTTTTCAAAGGTAGGCCTTAAGTTAGCAAGCTTTTAATATGTTCCTTATCTTGTTTAAGAGGGCAAGAGAAGTAGAAAGATTTAGAAAGAGTTCCATTAAATTTTCATAAAAGATAAGTCTGTGTTCCGGAAAGTGTAAACTTCACTTATTTATAAAAAATCACCTTCTGTGGAATACCTCATTCTTCCTTGGTGTTGGACATATAAGTTGCTGCTGTGTTTTTAAAGGATATTATGTTTTAAATTCAAGACTAATTATTTCAATTTTTTTTTTTTTTTTTGAGACACAGTCTCAGTCTCACTCTGTCACTCTGGGTTAGAGTGCAGTGGTGTCGTCATAGCTCACTGCAACCTCAAACTTGTGGGTTCAAGTGATCATCCTGCCTCAGACCCCTGAGTAGTTGGGACTACAGGTGCGTGCCACCATACTCGTATAATTTTTTCTATTTTTGGTAGAGATGGGGTTTTGCTCTTGTTCAGGCTGGTCTCAAACTCCTGACCTCAAGCGATTCTCCTGCCTCGGCCTCTCAGAGGGCTAGGATTACAGTAATTAACCACCTCGCCCAGATTAATTATTTCAAATTTTTTAGGAGTCAAGAAACTATTGTATAAGGGTATACAGATTGAGTTTTGAGGTATTGAAAAGGACAGAGGCTTTTATAGGTATACCATTGCTAAATTTTACTGTTTACTACTTCTTCACAAAACCACTTAGCAAATTTACCTTTTGCAAAATGGTGACATGATTGGGCTCTGTATTTGTTTCCTATTGCTGCTGTAACAAATTGCCACAGATTTAGTAACTTAAAACAACACAGATTTATTATTAAATATTTTACAGTTCTGGAAGTCAAAAGTCTGGCATAGGATTTACTGGGCTGCATTCCTTATGCAGGCTCTAGGGGAGAATTGGTTTCCTTGCCTTTTCCAGCTTCTAGGGACTGTATGGTTCCTTCGCTTCTGGTCTCTCTCCTCTGTCTCAAAACTAGCAGCCTGCTGTCTCCAAATCTCTCTCTGACTCTGACACTCTCCTGCCTCCCCTTTCCACTTACAAGGACCCTTGTGTTAACATTGGGCTCACCCAGATAAACCAGGATAATCTCCCCGTTTTAAGGTCAATTTGATTAGCAAACTTAATTCCATCTGCATCTTTAAATTCCCGCTTGCTAGGTAACATAATATTTTCACGTGTTCTAGAGATTAGAATGTGGACATTATTGGGGGAGGGGACATTATTCTGCCTACCACAGGCTCCTTAGTTTAGCAAAATGAGTTAGCCTTTTAGGCCTGTCTGTAAAATTAGATTAATATTTACTATTTACCACAAAGGAATTTTATGAAGATAGAAAGTATATGCCAATGCAGACAGGCCATGCAAAGAATACACAATTAATAGATGCTTTCTGGTTGATCTTATCTTCTAGGCAGATGCTTGGGGGATAGGTAGTCTCCAAGGTAACTGGTGGGCTTGATAAACTCCAGTCTGAATACCTGACTCTTCTAAAGGCAGGTTTTTGTTTTAGAATTCAGCCTTTCCAGACCTTTACATTTTGAGGATAGTGATGATTTGTAGAACAATGTTGACAAAATAGATGAGTGCTGCTTAACTCTAATTTGTTTTATGATTTGAATCTGCTTTAATCTAGAAGATACAACTCGTGTTTTAAGTAGGCGGCTTTTCTACTTACTCAGATTTCCCAAAGGATTGCTGTAGAAAATAATTGAGGGGACCTTGAGTAATTGCACTTTTCTTTTTTTTTTAAGAGACAAGGTCTTGCTCTGTCACCCAGGCTGGACTGCAGTGGTGTGATCATAGTTCACTGCAACCTTGAACTCCTGGGCTCCTTTGATCTGTTTGGACTCAGCCACAGGGAGGTCTGGATGCTTAAGAACACTAGTGGCCACAGCCCTGTTGGTCAGAGATACCACTAAATTAACCTTGGAGATGTCCTTAAAGGTCAGAACTCCCCACCAGGTGCAAGGGGTCTTAAAAACAAAAGATCACCATTAGCTAAAAGGACCATGCCTTACCAAATACCAGGCCCTCCTGTTAGACTCCCAGCAATCAGTCTCAAGGTGTGTTAAACCTTAAATCTGGCCACCTTGATACCCCTGAGACCCCTTGTCAACTTAACACATTACTGTACAATAACTGTAGAATGAGATATTCGATCAGACCAGATTTAAAAGACACCCCCTTGGACAACCCAGATGACAGATGTCACACACATGGCAATAGATTCATGCTGGACAACATCTGAAAGGCAGGATATGCTATAGTCAGCCTTAATGGTGTTGTAAAAATAAGACTTCTGCGCCTCAACACTTCTGCCCCAAAGGCCAAACTGATTGCTCTCATAAGAGCCGTAGAGTTGGGAACAGAAAAGAGAATTAGCATCTACACAGACACCAAATACGCCCTCCTTATCCTTCATGCCCATGCTACTATTTGGAAATAATGGAGATTACTAATAACAAACAATTCTCCCATTAAACATCATTTTGAAATCCTTCAATTATTGTAGGCTGTCCTGAAGCCAGCCAAGACAGCTATAGTACACCATAGAGGACACCAAAAGAAAAAGTCAGACACAGCTTCTGACATATGGAACAAACTATCCTCCTGATGGGCTTCTTTTACGCAAATGCTGCGGTCCTGGCTAGGATTCTTTATAATCCCTATCATTATCATAATTTTTCCTTTCCTTTTCTTTCCTTGCATTCTTAAACTTTTAAAATCTCTTGTCTCTCAGGTTGTCCAGACTGCCACACAACACCGTCATGGCATTCCAAGGGTTCCGCCCTGTCCCTCTTCAGAGATATAAAGAAAGAGACTATCAATATCCCCTTGATAGGGCTGCTTGTTCCTTCTACTGACAGCCACGTGACCTCCCTGAGGGCCCTGAAGAACCCTCCTACCACAATGAGGTGCCTTCAATCCCATGCCCTGACATGCAGTCCCATTAACAGAGAACAAGATGTCAGTGATTTTGGTTCCCACTGGCAGGGTCAGTGTCCCATACCAGCAGGAAGCAGCTTCAGAAGATGGATCTTCTTCCCTTGGCCTCCCTTGTAAGATTCTAACCGCCCAAAGCTCTTAAGGCAGGAAATGTTACAGAGTAGAAGACTTGGAGACTGGGCTGAGATCAGATGCAGAGGCTTGCAAAGTGGCTGCAGGTGTTGAAATAAACAATCCCCAGGCAGAAGCTAACTAGGCTACTAGGCTAGGAGTGGATGCAGGGCCTTGCAGAGTGGATGCAGGTGTTAAAGTCTAACTAAGAGGGGGGCTGATGACCACAGACAAGAACCAGCTTCAGCTGGCTTGTCTGCTCTCTGGGTCACCATACATGAACTTTGGCTAATTACAATGTCATTTGCCTTGTGGTTTTAAAACTTCTCCACCCTTGGCCCGGTGCGGTGGCTCACGTCTGTAATCCTAGCGCTCTGGGAGGCCGAGGCAGGCGGATCACTCAAGGTCAGCAGTTCGAAACCAGCCTGAGCCAGAACGAGACCCTGTCTCTACTAAAAATAGAAAGAAATTAATTGGCCAACTAAAAATATATAGAAAAAATTAGCCAGGCATGATGGCGCATGCCTGTAATCCCAGCTACTTGGGAGGCTGAGGCAGGAGGATTGCTTGAGCCCAGAAGTTTGAGAGTGAGCTAGGCTGGCACCACGGCACTCTAGCCCGGGCAACAGAGTGAGACTCTCAAAAAAAAAAAAAAATCTCCACTCTTGAAATTGCTGTGACAACTTTGAAACAACTACATAAAGTATAAAAACAGGAGGGAACCCAATTCTAGGAATTACTACCCAGATTTTTAGGAAAAAAACCAACCTCATCCTTGAACATTCCTCCCCTCAATTAGTAACCAAAAACCCTTCCTTTTGGTGCTCTTTTCCAGCAGCTGCTCTTTTCCAGCCACTTCTTTCTCTCTTGAGAGAGTATACTTTCACTTTCAATAGAAGCTACTTGCTTGGCTTAAGTGGTGGGTCCTGAAATTCTTTTCTTTGGAGAAAGAAACCTCCACTTGGAGGACAGTAACAATAGTACATGTGGTATTGTGTACTTAACATTTTTAAATTAAAATATCTACACCTCATTTTAATGGAGGTGATAATTTCAAGTGCCATTCTTCATTGTCAAACTTCATCAGAGGTAAATTAGAAGCAAAAGTTGATGTGGTATTGCTTACCTTATCACCCTGATAATACAGAGTGGAATTGATTTATTAGGTTTAAATCCTGCTCTGCCTCTTAACTGGTTGGATGGCCTTAGGCAATTTACTTCTTTGAGTTTTATTTTCAGTGTATGAAAAATGTGGATAATAATATTTACTTCAGTGCTTTGTTACAAATTAAGTAGGATGATGTGTGCAAAATACTTATTGCCATGTTTGGTTTATAAGTGCCAAAAAATAGTAACTATAATATATTGTTGGGTTGGGGGAGGACCACTTTACTAGATGTCTTCAAATTCCTAATTGGAAATAGTTTAGAATATATACTTGATATGGTCAGTGTGCATTGTGTTAAGATAAGATGGAGTATTTATTACTTATGCGTTTAATTATTGGAAGTCAAATTCTTAGAGTTTTGGTTATCTTTTTTCTTGCAGCCAAAATATGTGGGGATTTTTTTGCTTCCTGGTTGATTTTTTTCCCCCCTAGCATTTAATTTAAAAGCGAATCGAATGGCTTTTAGAACCTCTGGAAAATACCTGTTTTGGGGGCAATGTCTTAAGGTAATATAAAATTCAGGAATGTAAATTTTAGGTGGGAGATACTAGAGCCTAGTAGTTAAGAATATAAACTTTCAAATTAGACTGTTTGAATTCTAATCCTGACATCATTACTTAACTGCCTTATGACCTTGGGCAAATGACTTAAGCTTCTCTGATGCTTAATTTTAAATCTTTTGTGAAATGATGGTAATGATAAAACCTACCTCCTACTTTGGAAGGATTGAATGAGGTGATCCATGTAAAGCATTTAGTGTGGTGTCTAATATTCGCTAAGTGACCCACAGCAGTTATTGTTGTTAGTAATGATAATTAGGAGAAGGGCAGGTATTCAGGTGGTAGGGTATATTGTTTAGAACAGTGTTATCAGTAGAAATATAATGTGAGCCATGTGTAATTTTAAGTTTTTTAATAGTGTGTTAAATAAATTAAAAGAAACAGGTGTTAAAATTCATTGTAATATTTTATTTAACCCAGCATACCCAAAACATTCTCATTTCAACATGTAATAGTATCAAAATTATTAGTGAGATATTTTACATTTTTTCATACTTTGTCTTTGAAGTCTGGTATGTATGTATACACCTATGGTATGGGCACTAAATTTCATTGGAGATACTTGCTCTGTATTTAGATATTTTTCAAAGCATAAAAATTTACAGTTGAAAAAGATTCACAAATCCAGGTTGTTCTAAACATATATAAAAATCATCTAATAACTAACTGACTTGAGTATTAGTTTTTAAGTTTTTACAATTAAATTTTTTTTTTTTGAAGACAGAGTCTCGTTTATTACCCTGAGTGTAGAGTACAGTGGTGTCACCGTAGCTCACTGCAACCTCAAACTCCTGCGTTCAGGCAATCCTCTTGCCTCAGCCTCCCAAGTAGCTGGGACTATAGTCGTGCAGCCATGATGCCCAGCTTATTTTTCTATTTTCAGTAGAGATGGGGGTCTCACTCTTTCTCAGGCTGATCTTGAAATCCTGAGCTCGAGTGATCCTCCCACCTCAGCCTCCCAGAGTGTTAGAGTTACAGGTGTGAGCCACCACACCCAGCCCTACAATTAAAATTAATTAAATAAAATTACAAATTGTGTTCCTCTGTAACAGCCATAGTCAAGTGCTCAGTAGCACACACATGTGGTTGATGGCTCCTGATTGGACAGCACAATTTTGGAGGCTCTTTCTCCTGTGTCTCTGTGTTCTTTCCCATGCCTCCTCTTGGAGTTGTTTTGTGGTGCTTGTGATTTTGTATTTTCTGTAAGAAAGTTCTTTCTTCTTATGTAAGGTTTCTCTGTCTTCATTTAAATAGCACCATACTTTTGTTGAATTCTGGCATTTTTTGATGTACAGAGAGTAAATTTTTTTCTTTTCATTTCCTATGCCCTTTTAGATATTTTTCTTTGATGGTGTCTCATTTTAAAATGGTTAATTTTTCCAATAATTTAAAATTAGTTTTGTTTAAAAATAATGTTGCTAAAATACATCTGTATATTCAATAGGTATTGTGTCTATCATGTGCTAGGTACCTTTTTGTTGTTAAAATAACATTTACATACTAAACTTCATCTATATAGCCCATTTACCTTTTATTTGACTTAGATAGTAAATTACTTGATTTGATTATTTATACATAATTTATTTTATATACTTTTTAAAGGAAAATTTAAGATTTTAGTGATTTTAAATACATTGTATGATTTATTTTCTTAATGTATAATATTTAAATTGAAACAAAATCTTAGAGAACATAGGATGCTCTAGGTAGCCTACACAAATTTAAGGAAATATACCATAAATGAAACTTCTACATAAAAAATTTAAACCAGGTGCCCTAGAAATGTGTGTGCCTTTGAAAATTTTTAAAATATGGATATGATGGAAGAAAAGCATGTATCATTGAAGAATATCTATTTAAAATGTATTATTGTGGTTATCCTTTATTTTGCCAGCAATTTCTCCGCAGACATATGTGTTATGTCTTCTGAGCACAAATATCTCATTTAATCTTTATAACAATGCTGTGAGAGTAGATAACTTTTATTATCCCTGTTGACAGATGAGGAAAATGGGGCCCAGAGAAAGTACTAATAGTAGAGTATGGATTTGAACTCAAGCTGACTCCAAAGTTTACCTTCCTAACAACCACACAACCTACTTACTGGTTGCTGGATAGAGTGAAAAAGCAAATAGAAGTGTCACTCCCCACCCCTTAGTAGTTTTCTGAGTTTCTTTTATGGGGAAGCTGGGTTAGAATGATGTGGAGGGTAGAGAGACAATGTTTCAGCAACCCATTTAAAGATACTTAAAAATAGGACTAAATATTTAAATTCCTTCTTGTGACAAAAAGATACCAAGTAAAGCCACATTCTTTTCCAGTTCCTGATTCTTGGCACCATACATTTAAAAACTAGCGTGAACTCTAGACCCTTTCTGCTGGTCCTAAAATGAAGCTTTCAAATCTTTTGCAGGATAGTGCTATAGGCAGCTACCATCAATGGGTCGGAGTTAATTCAAACTCTGGTGTAGACCAGCTTTCCTACTTAGATCTCTTAACCCATAATCCAGTGTTCCTTTCCATTATATCTCAGAGAACTCCACTTTTAAAAAGCAGTGCCAGGATTCAGATCTCCTCAAATGGTAAACACTGATAATCAAGACATGTTTGTTTCTGTGAGCAAATAACTCCTTGATGTGTTAGTGTGGTGTTAATTTTGACTAAGTTGTTGAAGTCTTATGATTTGTTATTTCTTCAGATATTACACCTTCAGGCAATTTTAGATACACACAGTTTATCCCCTAGAAAAACACCAAAAAGTTTCCTATATATGTTAACTTGTATTAGGTTCACACTTTAAGATGGCTTTAGAAAGTATAAGACTGCATTTTTTGTTATTAATTAGTTAATTGCAGAAGTACAATGAGAAACTTATATAATAAGACTGCATTTTTTGTTATTAATTAGTTAATTACAGAATCTTGCTCTGTTGCCCAGGCTAGAGTGCAATGGCATGATCACGGCTCTCAGTGCAATCTCAAACTCCTGAGCTCGAGTGATCCTCTCCCTTCAGCCTTCCAAGTGCCACCACACCTGGCTAATTTATTTTTTTTGTAGAGACAGAGTCTGGATATATTACCCTAGGCTGGTCTAGAACTTCTGGCCTCAAGCAATCCTCCCACCTTGGCCTCCCGAAGTGTTGGGATTATAAGTGTCAGCCACTGCGCCTGGCTAAGGCTGCAGTTTTTAATCAGTGAAATGCCTCTGGACGTGGATTGAAGCCAGCTTTTATGGCAAACGTTAACATTATGTTTTAGTTCCCCATCTCCACGCCTCTTACTGCTATAACTTAAATTGTTGTGATTGTAGTATTAGCTGTGTTGATGAAAGAGTTAAGGAGTTCTAATTAAGTATGAAGGTCTCAAAGAAAGTTGAAGTAGAATGAAGCAGTATAACTACATAAACACCATTCTGCTAAACAAATACTTAACTACAGATAGGCACAGAATTTGTTTATGATGCAGGTAGTCATTTATATATATGTTTAATATGATATAGCAGTTGACTTTTAGATTAAATATATGAGTTTAAACTTTTTGAAGTTTTTTAATTTTTAGAGAATTCAATGATGTTGAAATTCTGGAGGTGAATAAAAATAAATGATTAGAGATGAATACATTTCAGAGTAACAAACATGCCAGTGATACAGCTTTAAAATTTTATTATGGCAATTTAAAACATACAAAAGTGAAATTCATTGATGTTTCATGTACTCATTGCTTACACTTCAACATTTGACAGAATTTTGCCATCCTATTTTATCTCTTTCACTCTGCTGTCCCTCTTATCTTCTTTCCCCCTCACCATGTAGCATTTTAAAGCAAATCCCGGATATTGTTTCACCCATAAATAGTTCAGTATGTGTCTGTAATACATATGGACTTTTTCTTCACAGCATAATCACAATGCCATTGTCACAACTAATAACGTTAATAATAATTCCTTAATGTTGTTTGGTAGCTAGAACATGTTCAGATTTGCCTGACTGTCTCAAAAATATCTTTCACAATTTGTTTGTTTACCTTAGGACCCAAATAAAATCCTCACGTTGCAATTGGAAGATATATCTCTAGCTAGTCTCTTAAGTCTCCCTTTTCATGCCGTTTATTGATGGAGAAACTGTGCTTTGTAACCTGCAGAATTTCCCACATGCTGTTTGGCTGATTGCATCTTTGTGGTTTGGTTTAACCCCTGTAATTTCCTGTAAACTGGTAATAAGTTCTAGAGGTTTTGTTCTGGTGAATATCCTTCATAGGAAGTGTTATATTCATTCTATTACATTTCATCAGAAGGCATATAATGTTAGGCTGGCTTGCTCTCAGTATTGGCGAAGATTGGTCATTGGTTTTAGGTGTTGTCAGCTTGATCTGTCCTTTTTAAAGTTCTTACCAACTTTCACCCAGAAGTTTTAGTAGCATCTCAGTATTGTTGCCTAGATCTATTCTATAAGGATTGCAAAATGGTGATTTTCTAATTAGCTCACTCCTACATTTATTAATTGAAATTCTTCTATAAAGAAAACTTTATTTTTTTAATTTTAATTTTTTTTTTAAGAGACAGGTTACCTAAGCTGGAGTATATCAGGGCAATCATAGCTCACTGCAGCTTTGAACTCCTAAGCTCAAGCAATCCTCCTGCCTCAGCCTCCCGAGTATTAATAGCTTGCACACCACCACGCTTGGATGATTAAAAAAATTTTTTTTTTTTTTTTTTTTTTTTTTTTTTTTTTGAGAGACACGGTCTTACTTTGTTGCCTGGGCTTTGTTGTAGTGGCTTGATCAAAGCTCACTGCAGTCTCTCAGACTCCTTGGCTCAAGCGATTCTTGTGGCTCAGCCTCCCAAGTAGCTAGGACTACAGTCCTGTGCTACTACAATGGCTAATTTTTAATTTTTTGTTAGAGACAGGGTCTTGCTGTGTTTTCCAGGCTGGTCTTGAACTCTTGGGCTCAAGTCATCCTTCTGCCTCAGCCTGCCAGTGTGCTGGGATTGCACGTATTAGCCACCCCATCTGGCCTGTTTATTTATTTTGTGGTGAAAAATGTGTATTTAGAATTAGCTATCTGGACTCAATTAAGATGATCTCAGTTTTGTTGGCAGCATCCAAAGGAACATAGTCAGGAGCTAGTTGGACATATGCCTTCTTTTTTCCATAGGCTTGATCAGGTTGTTGACCTTGGCTATGTCAGTGGCAAAGAGTTTTTTCTCAGCTGTCACAGAGTTTTTTCTCAGCCTGTTTGATCTGTTGCTTCTTGGCCTTGACATCCACAATGAACACAAGTGTGGTGGGTCTTCTTCATGGCTTACTCAGTGGTCATGGGGAACTTCCTAATGGCATAGTGGTCAAGTTTGTTTCTGCTGAAGGCATGCTTCCATTTACATTTGGGCTGCCTCTGGGGCAGTGTCTTGGGCAGTCAGGAGGTGGGTGATGCATGCAGATCTCCTTTTTATTTTTGTAACTGTGGAAACCTTTAGCATTGCCTTTTCGGCTTTCAAAGCCTTGGCGTTGGCTTTGGTGGAGCAGGGGCTTCCTTCTTCACCTGTGATGCCATCTTGGTAAAAAATGGCTGTTTAACTTCTTTATCTTTGTATCATTTTTTGTCTTATTCTAAAAATCTTTGTTTCTAACAGCATTAACATTATATTATATATATAAAACATATTAGTTTTGAAATAACAATACTAGTCTTATTAGTAATGTTAGTAATGGTAATACATACGAATATAGTTGAAGATTCTTCTATTTTTTTTTTTTTATCCTTAGGCTTTATTCCACTAGGGATATAATGTCAGAATACTTTTAAAATAAAGTTTTAATAGAAAATAATATTTTGAATATTTAAAATACTCAAAATAATTCTTTTCTATGTGTTTATGCCAACAACTTAAAAGTAGGACATTTTACTTCAGTTTGGTTTTGGTTTTTAGGGATTGCTCTGTTTTTTTCTTTTTTAATTTTTGTGGTAAAATATTTACATGGTTTCAAAATACTGATGGTATTTTTAAAAAGATGTTCCTGGTTTGTGTATCATTATTCTGCCCGTATCCTATCAGTAATTAAAGAAATGGAGTATTATTTTATCATTTTTACTTAAACTTTAATTTATGCTTACATAATTGAAACAAATAATTTTTTCTTTTTTTTTTTTTTGAGACAGCGTGTTGTTCTGTTGCCCCAGGTAGAGTGCAGAGGCATCATCAGAGCTTACTGCAACCTTAAACTCCTGGGCTCAAGCGATCCTCCTGCATTAGCCTCTCGAGTAGCTGAGTCTACAGGCTTGTCCACAACTCCTGGCTAATTTTTCTATTTTTAGTAGAGACAGGGTCTCAGGCTTGCTCAGACTGGTCTAGAACTCCTGAGCTCAAGTGATCCTCCTGCCTTGGCCTCCTAGAGTGTTAGGATTTACAGGTGTGAACCACTGTGCCCTGCCTGCTTACATGAAATTTTCAAGGTTCAGACTTGAAAGTTCAGTGTAAATTTTTCGAGTCACCAGGTCATTATTAGACATTAGTTCATAGTTCTTGTTTAAAAATTACATTTTAGAATCTTAAGTATTTTACTGGGTTTTGAACCTATTGCATGTTATTAAAAGGCAGATGGAACTGTGGTTGTTTAGAAGTTGAGATTATGATATCTGTAGATAATCAATTTTATTCCTTGTAGTCTACCCTCCCAATCTGTTAATAACTATTTAAAGACATTTTACAGGCTGATATACTGAAATTCTGGCATAGAATCAAAATTCCAGATTATGTTGCTCAAATTTGCCAGATTAGGTACTTCTAGTAGAGGAGAAAAAAGGAATCTTTCCTTGAGTTTGTTATGTATATATATTTGTTTAGTGCCTTGTTACCATAGAAATAGATGTTAGAATCAGCTCTTAAGTAGGTAGGTGGTGATAAATTGGCTGTACTGCTGTATTGGGTTGCAAGACTTTATTTGGCCCTTTGTGCCTTTCATCCTTCCGCCTTTTCTTTTATTCTTCTCTTTTGCTATATGTGCTTTTTAGAATATTTAGTGTGGTTAAACCCAAGTTTACTTACCTGGGTTTGGACAACAGTTTACTTTTGCTTACATTTGTACTATCTATAAGTAGATATTTTAGTTCATATCCACTTACAGATAATTATACTGAATTGACACTTTGGCTGTCAATGCTTCTTAGAAAAGGTCTGGAAAGAACTGTAACAGGATGTTAATAGCAATTGTCTCTAGAAGGTGACGGTATAGAAAACATTTAATGTCTTATTTTGTGGAGTTAAGATGTTTGATTTTTAAAATGAGCATATACTGCTTTATTAGTTATAACTTTTTTACTTGTAAAAATTTGTTAATGATCAATCTTTAAAATATTAAAAATTAAGGGAGGAGATTGGAAATCCTCTCTTAGAGCATATATATTTTTGGCCTTGAGTTTGACATTTTATTGTGCAATGGTGATTACCAGTTACTGTATGTAGATACTGAGGATAACGTTACGTTTGTGTCATAGTGTTGCTATAAGATTAAATGAGATCATATTACTAAAGCATAATGCTTGGCACAAGGTGAGCAATCAGTAAAATAGGAACTCTGGTCTTGTGGATACTAGATTTGCTGCCCTATAGGTTTTGGGAGAGGGTAGTGTAGCTGTACAGGTATAAGGAATGTGTTACAGAATCTTAGAAGAGCTATGTATTCATTTCAGTCTATACTTGAAGCTTTCTTCTTGGCTGTTTAGTTTTACATCTGCTTTTCTCCTCTGTCAGTATATATCTGGTCATTTTCAGTTTTGGGGCTCAGCAGAGACTTTGGGGTTCATTTTGTACCTGTTCTGTTACCTACAAAAAAATATATATATATACACACACATATAAATTAATCTTGTAGAGGCCGGGTGCAGTGGCTCACGCCTATAATCCTAGCACTCTGGGAGGCCGAGGTGGGCAGATCGTTTGAGCTCAGTTCGAGACCAGCCTGAACAAGAGTGAGACCCCATCTCTACCAAAAATAGAAAAAATTAGCCGGGCATGGTGGTGCATGCCTGTAGTCCCAGCTACTTGGGAAGCTGAGGCAGAAGGATTGCTTGAGCCCAGGAGTTTGAGGTTGCTGTGAGCTAGGCTGATGCCATGGCATTCTAGCCCAGGCAACAGAGGTGAGACTCTGTCTCCAAAAAAATAAAAAATAAAAATAAATTTATCTTGTTAATAATAATAAAAGAAGTTAAAATTTCAAGTTTTATATATATCTGGGATTAGCCTTCTTCAGCCAACCTTAAGTTGAATCATGTGATTTAAAAAAATGTTTTTTGAGTACATCTTCCAGATGTCACTGTCAATGTAATTTGGACAATTTGGGATTTCCAAGATCCTTTTTTAATTTATAAATTGATAACTTTGGAGTTGAGTATTTGAAACTGAAACGGTTCCCAGAATATTCAAGATGCGAAAGTTTCTGTAGGCACATACAATTCTTCACAAAAGCAGACTCTTGGGGACAATTAGGATGGCTAAAAATTATGTCAAATATAAACGTAATGAAATGAGGAAGCAGATAATTTACATTAAAGGGTATATCTATTATTGAAGTCCAAATATGTATTTTTAGTTTAATTTTTCAAATGATTAACTCATGTGGCTGAAAAGTTAAAAAAAATACATATGAAGGCATATAGTATTATTAAAAAAACCTCTCATCCTACTTTTTCCCATTCATTTGTTCAGTTAAACTTCTTTCTGCACAGATAGCCATTGTTACTTGTTTGCTATATATTGTTTGAAAGTTAGTTACACATAGAAAAGTACACACAAATTTGCCTTCTTGTTCCCCTTTTTTGCCCTCAGGTTTTGAGTTATACATACTTAGTTCTACACTTTTTAATTTTGTCACTTGGTACATCTGGGAGATCTTTCTTTCTTTCCTTCTTTCCTTCTTTCCTTTTTTCCTTCTTTCTTTCTTTCCTTCTTTCTTTCTTTCCTTCTTTCCTTCTTTCCTTCTTTCCTTCTTTCCTTCTTTCCTTCTTTCCTTCCTTCTTTCCTTCTTTCCTTCCTTCTTTCCTTCTTTCCTTCTTTCTTTCTTTCCTCATTCTGTTGCCCAGGCTAGAGTGCCGTGGTGTCAGCCTAGCTCATAGCAACCTCAACTCCTGGGCTCAAGCGATACTTCTGCCTCAGCCTCCTGAGTAGCTGGGACTACAGGCATGCGCCACCATGTCCGGCTGATTTTTTTCTATGTATATTTTTAGTTGTCCAATTAATTTCTTTCTATTTTTAGTAGAGACAGGGTCTTGCTCTTGCTCAGGCTGGTTTCGACCTTAAGTGATCCTCTCGCCTCGGCCTCCCAGAGTGCTAGGATTACAGGCGTGAGCCACTGCACCCGGCCTGGGAGATGTTTCTGTATCAGTACATAGAGAATGCCTTCATTGTGTGTTCTTTTTTTGTGTGTATATTCCTGGGGCCAGGGTTATATACATTTTTAATTTTGATAATTAAAAAGAATACACAAATGAAGAGCACTCTAGCCCGGGCAAGAGAGCGAGACCTGGTCTCAAAAAATATATATATTTATATACATATATATTTTTTTGTAGAAATATGGGCTGACTGTGTTGCCAGGCTGCTCTCGAACTCCTGACCTCAAGCAATCTTCCCGTCTTGGCCTCCCAATATGTATTCTTTTTAACAACTTTATTGAGGTGTAATTTGCACAGGAAATTAAACCACTGTAACTGTAAAAATCAAGGAATTTTAAATAAATGTGTAGGGTTGTGCACCCATCACCAAAATCCAGTTTTAGAACATTTCTGTCACCCTTAAAAAGTTCCCTGCTGCACATGTGTAGTCAGTCTTAATGCGCATCTAGCCCCAGGCAACCAATTTTCTCATTCGTTTTTGTAGTTCTAAACTAGTCAGTTTTATGGTTGTAACATAGTTTGTCTAACCACTTCTCTATTTTTAGACTTTTAGGTTGTTGATCTTTTGCTTTTAACAGACAGGTCTGAGATGAGGTAACTTTTGTATATATATTATTTCTTACAGGGGCAAGAATATCTGTAGATTAAGTTCCCAAAGTAGGGTTACCAATAAAGGGGTATATACATTTTAAATTTTTATAATTGTTGTCAATTTTTCCCATATAGGGCATACAGATTTACATTCTCCCCAGCAATATGAGTGCTAATATTGTCTAAAAATCTTATCAGCTAAGTATATTAACAGACTTCTGAATTTTTGCCAATCTGATATTGAAAAATGGTATTTTGGAGTAATTTTTATTCAGTGGTTTTTATATCAAACATCAGTATGAGCATCTTTTCATATGTTTAATAGCCAATTGTATTTTTTTTTATATGAACTACCTCTTCATGTCATATGCTGATTTTTCTGTTAAATGGTCTTTTAAAAAATTACTAATTTTAGGTATTTATATATATGAGATTAGGTCTTTGTTTAATGATACTCAGTAAAAATAACTTTTAAGAGCTTGTCATTTATATTTTGATTTGTTTGCTTTGTAGGGTTTTTTGGCCATATAAAGTTTTTTTTATGGTTAAATTTATCAGTATTTTCTTTTATAGCTTCTGAACTTTGAGTTAATTTGCTATTTAAAGTAAGGCATATATTGAATCCCCTTCCAAGATCATAACTTCTTATATTACTTTGATTTAAGCTAGAGTTTTGGCCAGACCTACTAAATTGCATCTGTGGTAAATAACTTTGAACATATGTTATCTCAACATGTACAAGTATATGTATGGATACATTTTGGGGTATATTCCTGGGGCCAGGGTTATATACATTTTTAATTTTGATAATTATCATCAAGTTGGATACATGTATCTTTTAAGACTATTAAGATATTACATTGCTGATAATTAGTGTAGAATTTAATGGTGATTGGTGTTCAAGATGCCAGATTGTTAAATTCCCCCAGGACTAGAAAAGCTTTGGTTGAAAATAAAACACTTAGCTGTAAATAAGAATTTTCATTTTTCCTTGTGTATTGGTCTTCAAGGTACCAGAATTACATTTTAGAAATTCCTTGGGAAAATTTGGATTATCTGTTGAAATTAAAAATGTGCATGTTCCACGTGTTCCCTCTTGACATCTACTGTAGAGCAGCGCCTATATAGGCATACAAGGAAGCACGTGTGAATATGTTTGTTGTAGCCTTCTTTGTAATAGTGAAAAACTGGAAACCATTTGATATCACCAATAGAGAAGCTAAATAACCATGGTAAATTTCTACAAGGGTTATACTACAAAAACAATTCAATAGTCTGTGTTTACTGATTTGCGAAGATCTCTAAAACATTTTCTGAATGAAAGAAAAGTTGAAAGACAGGATGTGCTGGTCGCAGTGCCTCACACCTGTAGTCTCATCACTTTGGGAGGCTAAGGCTGGAGGATTGCTTGAGCCCACGAGTTGGAGTCTGCAGTGAGCTGTGGTTGTGCCACTGCACTCCAGCCTGGGTGACAGAGCAAGACCCAGCCTCAAAACAAAACAAAAAGAAAAGTTAAAAGACACTGTACTGACGGGTGTGGTGGCTCATGCCTATAATCCTAGCACTCTGGGAGGCCAAGGTGGGCGGATTTTTTGAGCTCAAACCCCACCTCAGGGGTTTGAGATAAGCCTGAGCAAGAGCGAGACCCCGTCTCTACTAAAAAAATAGAAAGGAATTAGCTGGACAACTAAAAAAAAAAAATATATATATATATATATATATATATATATATGGCCCAGGAACTGGGCTGCACTGCTGCCTGAGCCCCAGTTCCCCAGTTATATATATATATATATAAATTATCCGGGAATGTTGGTGCATGCCTGTAGTCTCAGCTACTCAGGAGACTGAGGCAGGAGGATTGCTTGATCCCAGGAGTTTGAGGTTGCTGTGAGCTAGGCTGCTGCTACAGCACTCTAGCCTGGGCAACAGAGTGAGACTCTGTCTCAAAAAAAAAAAAATTGTATTGAATATAATACCAATTATGCAAAATATTTACAGAAATGCTGTTATATGTGGATATGTG
>CAUYRT010041088.1:0-30013 GCA_963574885.1 Lepilemur ruficaudatus | reverse complement strand
ATCCAATTAATTTCTTTCTATGTATAGTAGAGACGGGGTCTCGCTCTTGCTCAGGCTGGTCTTGAACTCCTGACCTTGAGCTATCCACCCGCCTCGGCCTCCCAGAGTGCTAGGATTACAGGCGTGAGCCACCGCGCCCGGCCCTATTTTTCATTTTTGATATGGTAGTTTTCATCTCTAGAAATTCCATTTGATTCTTTTTATCTCTTAAATTTCTCTCTTCACTATATTCATTTTTTAAATAACTGAATATACATTTAATGGTTGTTTTAATGCCCTTGTTTGCTAATTGCATCATTCTTGTCATTTCTGGGACTGTTTTTCTTGACTGATTTTCTCCAAGTTATGGGTCACGTTGTCTAATTTCTTACCATGTCTAATAATTTTTGTTTGGATGCTGGACATTATGATAATTATATTGTTGAATGTCTAAATATTGTTGTCTTCGTTAAAAGAGTGTTGGGCTTTGCTTTGGTAGCAGATGATGAAATAAAGACTTTTTGGGGCAAAAACTTTTTCAGAAAAATGAAGTGAAATTGTAGTTCAGTTTGACCCTTTTGAGACTTGTTTATAATCTTGGTTAGGATGGGTCTAATGTAGCTTTTACCCTAGGAATAGTTTAGTCTCACTATTAAGGCATGGCTCTTCTGGTTTCTCTAGTGAATGCCTTGACTGATCAATAAGGACTCTTCACTCTGGCTAATCTGAACTCAAATGCCTCCCAGTCCTGTGTTAGCTCAGAGCTCCTGGGCCACTGTTTGCATGGCTTCATAAAATTTCACCCTCTACACATGCATCTTAGTGTTCAGCTAAGACACAAGACCATAAAAATTTCTGTAGTTATTTTACTGCATAGCTCCCTCCTCAGCATAATCCTATCCCACACATTCTAGCCTCCTTGACCTCCCCAAGGTTCCATCTGTGCCTCTTCAATTTATCAAGACTGTCATGTTTTGTTTGGTATTCCCTTCCCTACTCCCCAGAGGGGAAAAGTGACTCCAGACAGAACGCCAGGGTGATTGTAGATTCACCTGGTTTGTTTCCCTCTCTGTGGTCACAGTCCCAGGCCTCTTCTTACCCAGTGTTTGACAACAGCTGTGTCACATGTTTTTTTCCCACTTTCCTAGTTACTCCATTTGGTCCCTGTTATCCACCATGGGCAGAAGTAGACATCAATCTCCCACAAATTTAAATCACTTTGTACTTAAAATTGTTGCTTAAACCTTCCCAGTGTTCTTAGGATAAAGGCTACACTCCAATAACTTCTCCTAAAGCTCTGTCTGAACTGACCCCTGCTTACTGCGCCACTCCCTTCCTCTCTCCACCCTGCTTCTCGGGACTTCGCAAACACTGCTCCTTCTGCCCAGAACACTCCTCCTCCCTCTCTGCCTGGATCACTTTTACTCATTCTGCATCTCTTCTGTCACTTGCCATCTCCTTAGGGAAGTCTTGCTGCCCTAGGTGTCCCTGTGATATCTGTCCGTAACACCTTACGGTACTCCTCTGAAGAACTAACATTAGCAATTTTACATTCGGCATGACTGGCTTTTGCTTATTTCAAAAGAATGCAAGCCCCATGATGGCATGAACCTTTCTTTCTCACTCTCCTTTTCCCAGCACCTGCCAGAGTACCAGGGAGCTGCTCAGGGAGGACTTACTGAAGAAAGGGGCACATACTAATAGGCCTCTAACCTTCCCTCTTCCCTCTAACCACCCCCCTTACCTTAGCTTAGACCGTCTGTGTCTTTTGCTTGGACCACACAAGTCTCCTCACTGATTGCAGCCCTGGCTATGCCTCCCTTTCCATACTGCAGCCATGGTGAGCCTTCAAACACCCAGGACTGGCTACGTCACTCCCCTGATTAAAACCCTTATGAGATTTCCCATCACTGCTAGAAAAAAGGGGAGAGGGAGGGGAAATATTTGACCTTCATGATCTCTCTAATCCACCCCCTTCACATCCCATCTCATATGTGACTATCCAGCAACATCCAGCCACTTGCAGGCCCCAAACACCCCTGTGACTGCAGACCTCTGTGTCTGTGCCCAGGTTGTCCTTGCTGCATGACAAAACACAGATGTGTCTCTGAGGAGGCAGCAGACACGCTGGCCTTTCCATCATTGCCATTTTGAGTGAGAAGGATCAGATAAATTACTGGGGTTAGAAGTTGCAACCTGAGAGCCCATGTGTCCCCTGTCCCTCCCCCTGTGTCCCTCCTCCAGTTCTCATGGGCCTGAGCTGCTTGCCCGTCACTGGAGAAGACCTTCTGCCAGCAGCAAACCCGTGGGTCCTCACTTGGCCCCCAACAGTACACACCTATGACATCTAGAGAATTCTGATCCCCTGGATCTGGTGTGGGGGCCTAGGAAACAGCACTGTAACAAGCACTCTGTGGCCCTGATGTGCACCAAAGCGAGAGAATGACCGTTCCCTCTGTTATTAGCACGGGCTCTGGAGCCAGACCTGGCTTCTGGTCCCAGCTCTCAGGTCACTTTGCCTCCTCTGGCCTCAGGGTCTTCATCTGTACGATGGGATCAAACCTCCCTTGAAAGGTAGCAAAGGATAGAGCCCAGATCTAGCAGGTTTCCAACCGATGTTCATCTTTCTCTCTTCCCCTTTGTTTTAACTCTTCCTAAGGCACACGCTGCTCGGGTCCCATTAACATCTCTTTCCCAATGTGGGCTGGTGGTGGCAGCTCCCAGGAGGCAGCTGACAGCCATTGATGCACAAACACTCCATGTGTCCCGTGGGGGAGATGGGGTGTCTAGCTTTGTGGTGACACACGAACACAGCAACTTCAGGAAACTGGGTTGACTCAGCCCCCCTCTGATAATGTGGGGGAGGCCCGACCTAGGAGGGAATTCAAACCTCAGGGGGAGGGAGGGAGCCATTTAAGACGCAGCAGCAGGGCAGACTGCTCGCAAGCAGAAGTGGAAACCCCTCCCCGCTGGCCCTGCTACTGTTCGACTGCTTTGGAAAAAGCCATCCAATAAAATCAATACGACCCATGGCGGGAGTTGACCTTCCCAGCCCTGGGGAAGGTTCCGGATGACTGGGCAGGCTCCTGACAAATCAGAATTTCTCCTGCACCCAGTGAGGGCAGGTTTGGAGGTGACAAAGCCATAAACCACCGCGGTGCCTTCAAAAAATGAGGCGACGTGCTTCAGGGACGCCGCCATTAAGCAGCCCGGGGAGCGGCCAGAATGCTCTTTCCCGGGCTGCCGGTGGCTGAGTGAGCTGCGGGCGCCGGGGAAGCCACAGGCTGGGGCTGGGGGCTGACATCACGCAGACCCTGGACTCCGGCAACTTTTCCTTGAATCAAGTGGTAACTTAATGAGGCGAAAAACTCGGGCAGTTTGGAAATTCAAGCACAACAATTCCCCCAGCTGCCCCAAACCCCTGCCTCCCCCACGAAGCCAAGGGCACTTGGAGGCGTCGGTGAGGGTCGCTGCTGCGCTGGCTGATGCTCTACCCAGCCCCGTCCAGACCCAGCCACCGTGGAGGGCTGGCCACAGGGGCGGGGGAGCTGTCATGGAGCACCGCGACAGAGGTGGATGGAACCCGGATGACGGCAGCGGCCAGCCACGTGGCAGTGACTCAGGTCCAATTTCTCCCTCTCTGCCTCCTGCCTTGGATAAACGCCACGTAGGTGACACCAGAGTGATTACCTGGCTGCCATTTGAAGGCGCTATGACATATAATAAGCCACTCAAACCATAAGTTAACATTTATCTGTAGGGAGCCACATTCTGCACGTCTAGAAAAAGCGAATTTTCCAGATGAGAAGGACCTTGGAGATTTTCTACTCCAGTGGTTTCCGTCCCCGCTGCCGAGCATCACTTTTGTTCTCCTCCCCGCCAGGCCGCATGTTTTCAAAGATTGTGTCGCCCAAACTGCCTTCGTCGAGTAATAATTAATTTGTTTTCCAATTGTTTAATTAATCAAAGACATAAATAACTGCCAACCTGAGCTTTTAATCATCGTGGGGGGGGGGAGAGAGGCCAAAAGCTGATACTTATTAAGCACCTGTCACTCGCCCGTGGCTGGCCCCGCACCCTCCCCGCCTCTTCCCTCCTGTCCTCGCGCAACCCCTCCGTGTGGGAGGACGTGGAGGGCAGGGAAGCAGAGAAGCTGGCCTCCTCGTCCAAGGTCACACGGGCAGCCGGAAGCAAGGCCCTTGCAGGACTGGGTCCTGAGTCTGCCTGGTGCCAAAGGCCCACTCTTTCTACCACCCTCTTCCCATCTCTCGTCCTGCCCCCCTGGGTGGCAGAGGAAGGGTGTGTATGTTGGCCTGAAGCACTTAGAATGCTTCCTCTTTCCATTGCAGCGGCAGACACTCAACTCAAACTGACTCAGGGAAAACAAAGAGCATGGGGGCTGGTTGGCTCACATAACTAGAGTCCAAGGTGGGTAAAGCAAGCTTCAGGCATGGCTGGATCCAGGAGATCAATCAAAGTTGTGCTCTCTCCCCTCCATCTCTCCATCTCTTTGTTTGCTCTATTTGGTTCTGCTTCTCTTTGGCCCTTGTCCCCATTTTTGAATGTCCCAGATTTCCCCACTAAATCTAGGCTCACATATGCAACTGCCTCCTTGACAGCTAAGATGCCTCCCTCATTCAACGTGGCCACAGCAGAACCCTGGCTTTCTTGTCCCCACGCCTGTTTCTCCCCACTCTCCCCCAGCCCAGGAGTAGAGCCACATCTCAGCTCCTCAAGCCCCATCTGCAGGGGCCCTTCACCCTCCTCTCTCCTCCACAGCCACATCCAAGCCTGCAGCAGACCCCTGCCCTCCACTTCCCCGCTGCTCACCCTGCCCTGGGTCCCCCATGACTGGGCCACCCCTGGCTTCCACCCCACCCCCAACACCTGCTCTCCACTCAGCAGCCAGAGCACGGATTTCAAAATGAAACCCAGACCCACTCACCTCCCTCAACCCTCCAATAGTTTGTCACTGCTTCTAAAATAAAATCGAAGCTCCTTCCTACGGTCCACAGGCCCTCGGTGATGGGGCCCCTGCCCACCTCACCGGCAACTCTCTGCACCGCACGCCCCACTTCGCCGTCACCTCCATCCACACTGGCTTCCCGTTCCCCAAAACGCCTCCACTCGGTCGACCTCAGGGCCTTTGCAATGGCTGTTCCCTCCCCAGCTCCACTCCTTCCTGGCTCCTTCTTGTCATTTGTGTCTCAGCTCAGATGCCACGTCCTTAGCGGCCTGTCCTGACCACTCTATCTAAAATCGTCCTCCCTGAAGTTACCCTCCAGCACATCACTCTGTTTATTTCCCTGGAGTACTTATCACTGCGTGTAATTATCCTATGTAGTTATTCAGTGGCGTATCGTCTGCGTCCCCCACTGAATGCAAACTCCGGGGGTCAGAGTGCCTGGCTGTCCGGCCCCCTCCGTACTCTCGCTCTGGCGCCCGGCTCCCAACAAACACCCCATGGCCATGTTGAATGTTGAGCAAATGGCTCTGCTGGGCAGGTGTGCAGGGTGCAGAGAGCTCAGCCCTTTCTGGACATGTCTGGGGATCTCACCCTCTCTGTTGCCCCAGGGTAGGAAGCTCTGGAAAGTCAGCGCGTGGGGCCCCGGCTGAATGGTGCATAACACTGAGCAGCGGTCCCTTTCCACCCCCCAGCGCAGCCGAACACGGGCTCTGGAGGCTTCATCTGTGGACACCGTGATGACAAACACATTTCAGCCTCTAATTCTAAATGGAGCTAAATGCTTCTGAAGCCGGCACCAAAGGAAAGGCATGCCGATGGAAGAATTAGGCCTCGTTAGCGACATTCCTGCCAGGAACAAGGCAGCAGGGCAGCAGCTCCTCATCAACGCTGCAGTCACGACTCAGCCGGGCAGGCTCGGAGGGGGAGGGGAGGCGGGCAGCTCCCCCAGCCTGCCCTCGCCGAAGCTCTGGCCCTCTGTCCTCCTGGTGCCCCCTGCAGGGGTACCTGGCCCCCAGCTTCTATCTCTTCATGTCCAAATCCCTTCTCCGAGTAAAAAGGCCATCTCCTCCACAAAGCTCTCAAGGATTCACCTAGGGAGAGGAGCATTCTCCCTTTCTGAGCTTCAAGAACTTCATTTTCCCAAGGACAAAAATAAATCACTTTCTACCCAGAAATCCAGCTATTTGTATATGGGAAGTAGTCTTTTATTAGACTAGAGGCTCCCTGAAGACATCTTGGATCTACCAAAGTCCTAGTACTGTCCCATCTATTGGCTGATGGCTGCCTGCTTGGATGTACGGCAGATAAAGGGTGGATGGATGGATGGATGACTGCCTGGATGAATGAACAGATGATTGGTTGAATAAGTGGTTGGGTGGATAGTTGAGCAGATGAATGGACGGTTGCTCATGGACATTTTTAAAATTGTTCTTGACAACAGAGGTAATGGGGTAATCATATCAGATTAAAACAGTATATCCCAAACTGATTTCCACAAAATCCTCAGCTCATAAGATGTATCTTAAAGTCAGTACTTATCCTTAAGTGAGTTTGGAAAATGCTAGCTACTAAAACCTCCATACGGAGGGGTCGTGATGTCCCTGTTAGCCTGGAGAATTCCTGCAGCGAGGAGACGTGCTTTGCACAATGCCATTTTGTTACATGTTGGCTTAAAGTCTTCCTAATGAACTTGCTCACAAAGCATCCCTCTTCTAAGATTTTTTTAAACCGGTAAATATTCCAAGCAGGTGAATGAGAGGGTTGAGGACCCCGGGCTGGGCAGCTGAATGTCTGCTAAACGGAGATCGTGGCAGGGCAGGAGGGATGCTGGCCCCTGCCATTCTCCCTTCCTGGTACCCGGCTGGCGGGGGAGGGGGCCGTCTCGCTTTCCTGAGCTTTCACGACCCAAGACTGAGTCATCCCACTTCATCTTCCCTTTGTTATGTTGGCAAGCATTCAGATGGGTTTAGCTGTAGCTATGATACAATGCCGCAATGATAAAATACTGCCTATTCTCCTTGGAACAAGAGGTCAGGAAGAATCTGATCGTTCTTTCTGAAGAAATCATCTTACATTTCAAACTAAAGACTCTCCAACCTCCTTAGTAGCTACGGAGTACAAAAACTTAAAATGCATAAACCTAAAAACAGAGGGATAAATCCAGCTGCTTGCCCTGTCCCCGCACCCCATAAAGGAGTAGAGGCCCCCTGGGTCAGGGGCTGAGCCTGAGGGCCCCAACTGCACCAGGTCCTCGTGAAAAAGTGCAGTTGTCCTCCCAGCTGCTCCCACCTCCCCCTTCAAAATCCTTCCCCTGCTCCCACCCTTCCAAACACATGGGCCTCTGGCTGATGCCTCAGTAGCATTTGCACCGACCACCCTTTCTGCCCAGGACTCTGTCCCTCCACTCCGCAGAGCAGCCTCCCTCCAGAGCACAAGCCTCTGGCCACCCTTGCCTGCCTCCTCCTTCCTTCCCCAGAGCCGACCCCAGCCTGGGGTTGGCACATGTGTCTGTTGCTTTCCGCTTGCAGACCATGCTCCCACAGTGACCAGGCCAGTATCTGTGGCCCTAACTGCCCCTGGCACATAGGGGGTGCTCCTTGAAGATCTGCTCAGCTGGTGACTCCCCTACAGTGGCATTTTCAGGCACAATGGCAGGACAATATTTTCAAGATGGTGCCACCATCACCTCTCAAAAATCTACTGACACAAAGCACCATTCAGGTCGTGTGTGAGGCCCGATGAAGTCGCTGGAGTGGTGATCTATCTTTCTTCTTTCTTTCCTTCTGACCAACCATGGAGCTGTTGGATCTGAACATGTATTCCAGGAAAAAAACTTCACTTTTATCCTGAAAAAGAAATGACCCTTGTCAAGAGCCCAGATGACAGGCTAAAGCAGAATGCTGGACTCCGGAGCTCCTTTTGCAATGCCCCGTGCACGCCCAGGCATGCACCACATTACCCGGAAAGAGAACGGCCACGCCCAGCTGTGGCCTTTGGGGCTGTGGCTGCAGATACTTTAGTCCTGTGGTTTAGATACCGAAGCCACCTCCACATACCCCATGCCACTGGCCGTGACTGACCTCCACTGCCCCTGAGTGACGTCACACTTGGAGAACCCTGCTCTGTAATTAGACCTCTCCGTAGGGCCCAGCTGGAGACATTTCAGAGTTCTCTCTTGCTACTTCAAAGCCCTGGGGCTCCCCCAACCCCTTCCTTTATTAGATAATAGCTGAGGGAGCCAGTTACACAATTTCAGCAGCAGAATACTTTGCTACTTGTGACTTTGCTGTCACTCCTTGGAGAATCCACTGTTAGCTTCCAAAGTATGTGTATTGGGGGTGGCAAACATAAAAGACCTCTAAAGCAATTACCAGTTCCCTAAATTCCAGTGAAATCCTACCCCAGGACAAGGCTACCTATGCCCACCTGACAAGGCAGAGCTGAATGAGGAGCTAGGGCCCCTGATGCTCCTTCTAGCTCTCTTTCCCCACTAGCCCCACATCCTACAATCAGCCATTCTGCAAGTCTTATTGTTCCCTCCATACACAACCCTCAATCTCAATTCTGATCCTTTGCACACACTGCTTCCATTCATTCCCAGAATGAGCCTGTACCTTTACTGAACTCAAGGATTCCTATACATCCCTCAAAGCCCAGCTTCAATAACCCCCTTCCAAGAAGCCTCTCCTGACTGCCCCAGAAGATTCTGGTTCCTTTCCCTGTGCTTAGGCAGCCCATTGTGCACAACCCAAATTGTCCTCCAGCACAGCAATGTGGCAAGATTGTCCTTGTACAATCCCCACACCAGCCCTAACCTCAGGCCTGGTTCATCATAGGCACCACGAGGGCCTACTTCACTCCCGAGCATTTGGTTTAAGACCTGGACTTGGCACTGATTGCCTGCCTGAGTCCAGGCAAGTCACTCCACTTCTTGGGCCCCCAGATGTCTTACCAATGAAATGAGGAACAGGAACCTGCCTCACGGGGTTGCGGTGAGCGTTAAGAGAAACGAGGAATGTGGAAGTGGGATGCAGGAGCACGTTCAACCTTCTCGACAGTGAATCTAGTACAGGGATCGTTACCACTGCGGTCGCTCCCTTTCTTCCTCTTCTCCTCCCCTCTCCTTGGGTCCTCCCCACTCCCTGCATCACACAAATGGGCTCTCTGGGACAATTTCCTCAGTCCACTGAGAGACACACCAGTGTGAAAACCCCCAAAGCCGCGTGGCGCAGGGAGGTGAGCTCCACTGGAGTTAGCAGCGGAGTCACTGCACCATTTCACCACTCCGTTAAGACCCGATCGATCTCTCCAGCAAAACCTCCTGCAACAGCAAAACCGTGGCCAACAGATTATAGGAGGATTAATCACCCCGCCCCCGTGCTCCCATGACATTTTGTACCTACCTCCTCCAAGTACAGTTAATCAAAGGCTATACGAAGGGCCTCCCCCCGCCCGCTGGGTGACATCACTCTGCTGTACGGCACCACTCAGGCGTGACCTCTGGGGGAAACTCTTCCAAACTCCCTTTCCTGGGCACATGCTTGGGGCCCACCGTGCCCCCCTCCCATTCATCTCCATTGTCAGACTGTCTTGCCGGCCTTGTCTGTGGACATCTCTGCATTCCTGGAGGTCTGGGTCCGTAGGCAGCAAGGTGCTGGGCCTGGAGACCAATTTCACAACTTCTTCAGGGCCACGGAGACCCACTCAACAGATTTGTATTGGAAAATTCACATCAAAGCAAACCATATTTCTTGAACCCCAGGGCACTTACAGAAGAATCGCAGTTTCTGCAGAGAACGTGGAGGGCTTCGTTTACCCTCTCTGAGCCTCCATGTCCTCATCTGTTAAATGGGGGTTGTGATTCTCTTCCTCGCTAGGTCGCTATGAGCTGTTGTATGTGAAGCCCAGACACAGGGCTCGGCCACTCCTGAAGCTCAACACACATAAGCGAGCCGTGTCACTGCTTTTATCAAGACAGACGCAAAGTGATGCATCCCACAGGGCAAAATGGCAGTCAGAGGGGGAAAGAAAGGACACGCTCTGTTTTGCAGGTGACCATTATCACGTTTGACGGGGAGGGAGAGGGCTGGGGGAGCTAGAGCAGTAGTTGCCCCTTGGGGGGTTCCTACAGCTCCACCCCTGACACTGCAGTCAGACCCCACTCTGGAAAGATTATTAGCGGGAACTGAGAACAGAAACAGCCTCTGGTTGCAGTGTTTGCCCCATCTGACCCACAAAGCCCTAAAAGGGAGTGACGTCCTCGTCCACGTGGGGGCACCGGGAAACGTGATGCTCAGAAGAGCACACATCACACAAGTCCATGCAAAGGAAATGTCCAGAACAGGCAGATCTGCAGAGCAGGAAGCAGACCGGAGGTTGCGTGGGGCGAGAGGGGATGGGGCAGTGCGCGAGAGCTAACGGGTACAGGGTTTCTTTTTGAGGTGGAGAAAATGCTCACAAATGACTGTGGTGATGGCCACACAACTCCGTGACTATACTAAAAACCATCGAGTTCTACACTTCAGATGGGCGAATTGTACAGTATGTGGATTGTATCTCAATAAAGACTTTGTAAAAAGAAAGAACGAGAAGAAGAGAAAGGGCAAGGCACGAGCCCAAAGTGAGACAGCCAGAGAGTCTCGAGGTGGGACCCAGCGCCATTTCTCAGCGCCTGGGCGTCACGGAGGGATCCGGTGCTGAGCGCCTGCCGCGCGTCCACCCCAAGGCAAAGCCCATCGACCCCCATCTCCCTCCCCACTGGGCCCTGTTTCTAAAAGCATAAACCGATGATCCATTTCCTGATCATATAAACAGTCTGTAGCTGTGAGTTTCCAAGGGATGGTACTTTCTGGAAGCCCCCCACTCCCACAAGCACCAGCTTATCTGATCTGGCGCAGACGACTGTAAATAAGCAGTTACAGACTACCCTGTCTGGATGAGACATTTTCCGAGATCATATGAACTTGCTTTTAAGTAGCAGCTTTTCACAGATCGGTTGCTATGAGGCACTTTATTAAAAACCACCCATTTGCAGCTAAAATCCAGCTCCAACCAAATCCAATTTTCGTATCTGCTGCTTTTTTAGACATAATGATCAGGACATCGTTTCTGTTTCTATGGGGAAGAATGGATTCAAAGGGCTGTTTTTCTCTGTGTTTTCTCTTTCTTAGCAGGCAGGTAGACTATGCATGTTTAAGGCTGCTGTTTGCCATGGCCCTGGAGACCTTCAATACAGACCAAATATTTATGCTTTGTTCGTGCATGCAGACATTCTCGGTAATGTTGATTAGCGCTTGGGGCTAATCTAACCAAGGTCAGGGCTCGTGCCCCCCTAAACTGGGTCCATTAGCTTCTCTTAGAGGTGAAGTTTCTGCTTCATTGTGGCTGACTGCAGCTCACACAACAACCTCTCTCCAGCTAACATATATTACTGATCATACTGCAGATTGAACGCAATACGTTGGTGGGTGGAAAATGTTCTGCGCTAGGATGAAAACAAAGAACATGCCCTCTCCATAATAGGTCCTCAACAGGACTTTTGCATCATTCAACCTTTTAGAAGCCCAGAGATAATATGCACGGCAAAGAGAGGTAGGAACTCAAAGTCCACAATGTGGACGTGCTTGCTCTGCTCAGGCAGCACCTGGCTGGGGGATGGGGATGGGGCTCCATCTCCAATGAGCGTGAGCGCAGACCTCCTGCAGAGGATCTGGGGATGGCTAAACAAGGGAACAGGTGCAAAGCTTTCGTTCCGCACGGTGGATGCTCAATCACGGCAGCCACGTCATAATGATAATGATGAGTGTGTTTCTAAAGGTGGTGTGTGCACATTAAGAGTCTTTTCAACTCTTTTTTCCAATCATCATTTGATCTAATAATTTGCAATTCACTTTAAAATTTGTTAGAATGCTAGATCGTTTGGTTGGGCGCGGGGGCTCATGTCTGTAATACTAGCACTCTGGGAGGCCAAGATGGGAGGATCACTTGAGCTCAGGTGTTCAAGACCAGCCTGAGCAAGAGTAAGACCCTGTCTCTACTAAAAATAGAAAAATTAGCCGGGCATGGTGGTACAAGCCTGTCGTTATAGCTACTCAGGAGGCCGAGGTAGGAGGATCTCTTGAGCCCAGGAGTTGGAGGTTGCAGTGAGCTATGATCATGCCACTGTACTCTACCTGGGGCAGAGTGAGACTCTGTCTCAAAAAAAAAAAATTAAATTAAAAAAAATAGAATGGTACTAATAGATCTCATGTTAAGTGTATTTACCACAATAAAATTTAAAAAGAACTGATTTGAGTTGGAAACCATCTCTTGGAAGCCTTCTGTTTATCGGGTCTTTCTCCTCCATCGTCCTGGGTTTGAATCTGTATTCATTTAATAAATGTTTGTGGAGACCCACTGTGCAACAAGCCCTGTAGGAAATGGGGAAATTCAAGGGAGCAGGATGCAGACCATGTCTTGGGGGCCCTAGCATCTCCTTGAGGAGTCAGATGGAAACAAAGCCAGTGTATAAGCCTCATGATCAAATACATACAGCAGGAATATATGTATAGCAGGTCCAGAGGAAGGTGCAGTTGTCTGTGCTTTGGGGGATGGAGGAAGGGGAGGACCTGCAGGAAAGCAAAGGTTTAAAAGACAGAGAAGAGGGGCAGGGGAGGGGTAAAAACAATAAAAAGAAAAAAAGAAAATAAATACGTAACAGGTAAGAGCTGTCCATGGGGACAAGGGAGGGGCCAGATGCACTGCAGGAGAAATGTCCAACAAGGAGTCCAGTGTTGGGTGTGGAGCACAGAAGATGGATGAAAACTGCAGTCTGCAAATCGTGGGAGGGGGTGCTCAGCCAGGGAGAGAGGGCAGCCAGGGAAGAGCTAGGCAGGGTGACACATGTAAGAGAATGGGAGGGAGGTGCCGGGGAGGACCGCATCGTGGCGCAGTGAGGAGGGGCCCTTCCAGAGGGCGACCCTAAACTCAATGTGCAGTCTGTTGAGGGGTTCTCCCAATTCATTACTCACTCACTTTGCATTTTGTAAAGGCAGCTTGTGCTAGCCCTGACCTTTTCCTGTAGGGAGCCCTTACGGTTCTGTCTACCCCTGTCTACCAAACCAGCCCCAGCACCTGGGCTGCTGGCAATGACCTTCTCCTGGAGAGCAGCCTCGGGACTTCGGTGTTTGGGGCACGGATGGAGGGAATAGCTCACTACTTAAAAAATTAAAACACCCAGCCATTGGGCTGCAATCAAACTCTTGCCTTTGCCAACGACTTCAAAGTAGAGATTAAAGGCTGATCTTAAGACTTAAAGGCACTGTGTTGATGGCTTTGGGTGGGAGCCTGTTTCTGTAGAATTACTAGTAACAGCAATTCTAGAAACAGGGTATAATAACAGCACTTACCAGAGACACACTATGTACTAAGGTCTCCGGATGATAAAGTACACGGAAATAGCTTATTTCCATCCCCAAATTCACTAACGGAGAGCAGTTAGCCAGGACAGACCCTGGATAATGACGCTCAGTTGTCTGTGAATTAATTTCTGGACAGTACTGCCAGGAGCTAATGCATTTTTCAGCGAAGAAGAGCATTGAGAAATCTTGAAGCCCGCGTGGATTGGTTAATCATCACATATACATCATCTCAGTGGGGTGAGGGGCCAGCTGGAATGTCCTCTGGGGTTAATGGACATTTTGGAAGATGCGAGAATGCAGCCTGGGTGGGGGGAAAGACACATGAGCCATCCATCTCCACCCGGGGGCTGAGAACTGCCCGTCCTCGGGACTGCTGACCTGCCTCTCGGTCATGTTGGAATTAAAGACGCATCTGCTTTCTGATTAGCAGAGTTCAGCTTCTTTTGTGAAACTTCTCGGACAGTTTTATTCCCTGGTTACCTCCACATTTATTCTCAAATCTCTCCTGCGTGGAGAGGTTGGTGTCAGGGTGGAATTGATTCGGCAGCTTAGTGTTAGGTGATTTATCGATAGCTGTGTGAGATAGTATACAAATCTGGCTCCTCATTGTGATGTATTGGCCATACCTGATGATAAGGTATGCATTACTATAAAAATAAACTCATTGTGGCTCCTGAATGCCTTTTTTTTTTTTCTTTTTTGGCTGCATAGCATTCCGGGGAAATGATTAATAAGATGTTTCATTTAAGTACCAAGCAATCTAGAAGCCAAGCAGGAGCACAGGCACCCGGATGCAGGAAAGCTTGAAATTAACAGGCAGCCATAGAAAGTATAAGATTAATTTCATTTTCCTTTCTTATCTTATGCTCTCTTTTATGTCTTTCCCTGTGTAAAGGTGAGATTAATTAATCCGGGAACAATCTTTTTGTTGGCAATTTTATATTATGTTTGACTACTTAATAGAAATCCGAACTACGGCGAGGCAGGGCGCGGAAAGCGTGTCCCGCAGGAGAGGGAGAAGTCATTTTTGAACAGAGGCGGCAGATTTCACGGCTACTGTCAAAGCCAGGAGCTGGGAGAGTAAAGCACAGGCCCCAAGGCGTGCATTCATTCACCGATTCATTCATTCCACAGACATTTTCCCACAGCGGGATGCAGAGCCAGGTTGGGGCGCTTCACTCACTCTGCCTGCTCCTTGAGGAAACCTTTGGGCTGCACCAATCAAGTTTTTAGGGTAATTTGGAGCCAAAATGAAATGCAGTTCAATTCAGTAAATATTCATTGAGCAGCGGCCATATGCTCACCACCATCCTGGCTGTGTGGGGAATATCAAAAGGGGGTGAGACGCAGTGGCTGTCACCAAGGATCCCACATCTAATTGGGGAGATGAGATATACACACACAATACGAGGCAATTATGGTAATAGCACGCATTTAAATACTACTCTCCTGTTTGCCCACATTTTCATATCACTCTCTTGTACATTGTTGGAACCTCTCAACAACTCAGGGAGAGGAGGCAGGGCAGATATGAGTCTCGTTTTGCAAATGAGGTATCTGAGGCTCAGCGGGGTGGGAAGCCTGGCTTCAAACCACCCAGCCATAAACGACAGCGCAGGACCCTGGCCAGGATCTCAGACTCGCAGTCTGTGCTGCGTTTCCACTAATCAGCTGCACTGATTAAATGCCCACCGCAGGGGCAGGAGGCGGACTGAAGGGACAGCCAGCATCCTCGGCTGCGGATGCGGGCGGGCGAGCCGGCCTCGGCCAGCCTCCAGGGGCTCCCTTCTGGGGAAGCAGGGGTAATGTCAGCCTCGCTGTGAGCCCTGCTCTCAGTCTCCACCAAGGAACCCAGTGGCAGCAAGGAAGGAGGCCCCCCTGTCATCAGGGCCCCAGTCCTCTGAGCAGTCTGTTCCACCTGGGGGCGAGGGGCCGATTCAAGAGCACTGGACGGAGCAAATCGGTGCCACATCAACCAGGGCACAGGCGAGGCCAGGCCCAGTCCGCCCCAGGATCCCGGCAAGGGGTGCAGCGAGCTGGGCATGTGCAGTGGGCACCGAGGGACCTCGCCCTCCCCCGCTCCCCGAACGGCAGCCTTCCCTGGTGCTTGGCCCGTTTTTGCTCAGTTTCTCCTTCTGCCCCTTGTTCTGAGTTACAAGACGGTGAAATCATTCCTACTCAGGCCCATTAACCATGTGGATGAATGGCATGAAATAAAGTTTGGATTTTTCAAATATCTTCACAGCAGACGGCCCCAGGAGACCAATTGCAGGCTAAAATATGACAAGATTCCTAATTAAATATAATTAAATAAGCATTAAGAGAGAGACGGATGCTCCCCTCTCCACATCACACCACTCCATGCCCAAGAGTACAAAGACGAGAACGTCATCTGGAAAAAGCCACAGAGATCCCTTGGCAGAGCCTCCGGCGACTGAGGGAGGGACTGAGAGCAGGTGACGGAGGCAACAGGGGTCTGCAGGGATGTGGAGAAGGGCAGGCTCAAGCACAAGTGCCCGATTTGGGGTCACGCCGTCAGCATCTAAGAGGCCCTGCCACGTGCATGCTGTGTGACCTGGGGCAAGTTACTTTACTTCTCTGTGCCTCTTTTCTTCTAGACCAGTAACAGAGATAGAATGTGAGCCACATCTGTAATTTTTTTAATTTCCTAGCCACATTAAAAAAAAAAAAAACGTACAGAGTCAAAAGAATATAATTTTAACAATACATTTGATATAACCCAATATGTCCCAATTATTATCATTCCAGCATGTAATCAATATAAAAATTATTAATTAAGTAGTTGGCAGTCTTTTTTTTCCTACCCTAAGTCTGAAATCTGGTGAGTGTTTTGCATCTGCGGCCGCTGCCGACGTGGACCGACCGCAGGTCAAGTGCAGCAGCAAGTGGCCAGCAGGGCCGGTGCATGTGCGGAAGATGGGCCTGAAATAAAGTCTAGCACATTGTCGTGAGTTTTCAAGTAAACAAGACAAGAAATGCACTTAGCAACACCCCTGCGTGTCATTAGCAGCCAGTAAATATTAGCTGCAATTATAATCAGAAAGTCCATGTTCAAATAGTTTACTCATAAAGAGCTATGATCCACAGCTCCTATTTATCAAATTTTCTCTTTCAAACCTCTTCCACAAAAACAACCCTGAGCAGAGCAATTGGGGGTGGTGGATTTCTTCAGTCTCTGGGTAAAGCTATTAAAAGCAAATGGCGGCTTCTCGAGCTGCCCTTAAAACAATCGGTGGATCCCAAGATTAAAATTCAACAGCAGCCAAATTCTGTTATAAACGGCTTCACTCCACCTGGGGTCTGGACGCCAGGCAGATGTAATCCCCTCTCCCGGGCACACGCTGATGGAAACCCCGCCTCACTCCATCACCCAAAGCCTTTAAATCAGCCGTGATTCCGGGGCTGGACGTGAGAGTTACAGCAGGGTTTACAGGGCCTCTGTCGGGCTCTCTAAATTTCGTGGCGGTAGCTTCCTGAGGCTCATTCTTACCCAGCAATCCAAATAAAAATAGCGCTATTGATCACAAAGGCATCAATAATGTCAGCCCTAAAGCTACTTGTGCACATTTTTAATTGTCCTGTCCCTTTTTATGTCTTTAAATATTACCGCACGCATCCTGGAGACTCACTACCTCTGGTTGGGAGCAAGGAAATTATCCCTCCTCTCCATCCCACGCATGGGAGAGCAGTGGGGGGTAGAACTCTCCACAATGAATAATTGCAAAGTCCCTATCTGTAGAAAATAAAATAAAATACCGGCTAATCCCATTTCAGGCTCGGCGTTTATAACTCATCAGGAAATGCGCCCAATTACACTTAATTTCTCATTGTTTTTCCGACCTGTTTGCATCGCAGTAATTACGCTTCGTTTGCAGTAACAGGGAAAAGTAAAATGCCCAGCTGCTAAGCTGATCAGAAAGCTGATGTCCAATAAATTAGCCAAGGAATAAGGAATGAACGCCATGTTTGATGTTTGCAAATCACACATGTGGATCTCCAGATGTTTGGACTTAATTTTTACCCCCATAAAAACCAAGAAAGAGGAAACCGGGCGTGACTCCAACAACCAAGAGAACCCTCCCTGGCAAAGTGACTACCGAGCAGCCTCTGCCTTCTCGTAGGCAAGAGGTCTGAGCAAGGCTCCCTTTCAGAGCCTTGAACACAGGCCTTTCTGGGGCCCGTGCAAGTGTATGCCATGTGGAATGAAATTATTGTCTCCGAAATTCAACAAGAAAGATGCAAAATCGAAATTAATAAATGCTTCGTTAAATGCCTGCTGATTGCGGCAATGCAGCCTCCTCACTGCCTGTTGGATGCAGTATTCATGATGTAGTAGTCATAAAAACTTCATTACGTTTGAGAAAACAGTTGCAAGAATTCCTAAGGATGCCTATTGGTTGCGGGGCAAATCACAGGTAATTGCGGCGTTGATGAATGACCCACTGCCAGATAAGTTAAGAAGCAAAATCATTAAACTCCTTTCAAATACTTTTACTGCGAATAAATTATAGTTAAAGCGTGGGTGTGTTTTAATTTGCTTGATATGATGGGGAGCGAGGCTGCCAAATGGAAGACCCCCTGGAGCTACCGAAGGGCTTAATGCAGGTTCAGGTGTGCCGCCTCCAAGTGGTCCCTGTGACTGGGAGGCCCGCTCCCTCACACAGGTGGGTCAGGCAGCCGCAGCCTCGTGCAAGGGGCCGGCAGCTGCATCCCAACAAAGACCAGCAATGCACGTGCAGCCTGCAGAGGGGACGGACACCATCATCCCCGGCATTCTTGTCCTGCTTTCAAGGCCCCCCCCTTCCTGAAATGAGCTACCCATTTCTGCCGCCGCCGTTCTCCTGCGAGCCCACGGCTGAGGGTGCACAGAGCTGGTAATTACATGCTCGCTTAGGCAGGGACCCTTCCAAGCAGCTCAGGAGAACTGACTAATCACCTGGTTTGCGGGCACAATTTGAAGGGGCACCCGGGCGGCTGGCCACAGGCAGACGTGCACACCAGGCAAACATCCCCCCTGCATCAAGATGCTCTCTGCTGTCCTGGGGTCTTGTTCACTCAGCCGGAGGCCCTGGAGCTTTGCACCTCTCCTGCCAACATGAAGGCAAATCCAGGGTCAGCTTCGGAAGGGCTCAAGGGACTACACAGCTCCATGAATTGCTACCAGGGTGACTTTGCCCCCTCCCACCCCCTGAGGCATTTGGCACTGTCTGGGGACATTGTTGGTTGTCACACTAGAGCAGGAGTTGCTGACAGAAGCCATCAGGTGGGGGTCAGAGGTGCTGCCAACACCCTACGATGCTGAATGACGTAGCCCCAAATGTCAGGGGCACCTCGACTGAGAACGCCTGCCTTAGAGAACCGTCCAGACTGAGGCAGCTTGTCTCTCGAAGGGCCTTTCCTGGGGACCAGTTACAACTCAGGAGGGCAGGAAAGCTCACCAATTCCCTGCAAACGACAGACCCGGGTCTCCAGGCTGGAGCAGAAGCAGCGTGGGGTCTCCCGGCGGGGAGAAAACCTACTTTTTTTGGCAGCTCTTGGAATGGGATGTGTTTTTGATGGAGTCAGACCTCAGACGAGGCTGTGAATCGCCAACTTGCAGGAGGAAAGAGCCCTCCTCTTACAACCATAAATTAACGGCCAGGCCTCATCGTGGTGGTCTCGGTGGCCCCAAACCTCTGGCAAAGGGCTCCCTGTCCTTTCTCCTCTGCAAGCAACGTTCTCTCCCCTCACGTACATTTCGTACATTTCCCTTTTAAGAAGAGCTGATTCTGTCTGGGGCTGGTTTTAGATTATTCTTTCAAATAAAATAACATCAGGAGAGATTAATCATAGCTTGAAATTGAAAGGGATGCAGTCACATCCCATTCTGACCTTCTCATTTCCGTCGTGATTGCCTGCCCAGCCTTGGATGAAGCCTTGTGCCGAGGCGGATGGGGGTTTTTTCAAAGTGGCCCTCAGCTCTGAACCCCATTCACTGCCATGGCTACGACAGCTTCTTGGATTTATGAATTAAGTGGCAACCTTATGAGTATTAGCTCAGAGCCTCACAATGGAAATAATGATAATAAACACGGCTCACTAGCAACTACGCTATCAGATATAATTTGGGGGCTGTTGATGGAATTGCATTGTGTTGGCAAAGGTATGAGATTACCGCTCTGAAAAACAATGACTAATTCCTGTGTTCCTGTGAGCAGGGTAGATATAACTCTATTTTCCAGGAGATGAAACTAACACAGAAAGGTTAGGCAAGGCTTGCCCCGCTCCACAGGGAACTAGTGGGGTGGAAATTAGAACCCCAATGTTGTGGGTACCAAACAAGAGATAAAACCTTCATCCACATGATAAATTACAGTCTGAAAAATCCGTGCATCAGTGCTCAGGCTTGAGAGCACCGCAGAACCACTGATGCGAATGAAAATGAGGATGGAGAAGAGAGGAAAGGCTTGCTGAGCGGGACGGCAGGAGCAGGGAGGGTCCGTATTCCCAGCAGAGATGAGAATGCGGGAACCGTGAGCCTAACAGTGAGGTTTTTCCCACGAGACCCTCCAGCTGCTCCCCAGTTCCAGACACCTTCCTCAGAAATAGGAGAATGCAAGAAACATCTTCGGAGGCAAAGCCCAGGCAGCCGATTCCAGGGCTCACAGCCCAGCTGCAAGACGCATGAAAAGGCCCGAGACTGATGATTATTAATTGTGAGGAGCAGAGTTCTGAAAAATGACCCCTTGCTTCCTTTCATAACTTTCCTGGAAACGCCGCACAATTATCCTTTCTTTTCCCTTGCTTAAAAGTTGAACTGAAATTAATTTTTTTTTAAACGAGCCGGTTATAAAAGAAAACCATAATGCCTTGCCACTGGGTAATTCCTTCTTGATTAAAGACAGGGGCTGTTGATAAAATTGATGCCCACTGAGCTCATAACGGATGAAGACCCTTGTCTGATGCTCTTTTATGACTCGAGCTGCGTCTGGATGGGTTTTCCAGGCGGGGAACGAACATTTTGGGGTATGATTTTTCTCATAAAAAAAGTGGAACAAGGCACACAGGAGTGGGATGACTGAGGAGAGGGGGACACCGTGGATGAGGGGCGAGGACAGTGTACGGGACACCTGGTGGCTTGTTCCTGCCCAGAATTAATTCACATTTTTTCTAGTAATAACCCCTCACTTTTACCTTGAAGTTTCTCAGTCCACGTTGATAAAAGGTTGCCCTGGAGAAACTCCTCCCAATCTCCCTGCCTCTAGGGAAGGGCACATGACCCAGCCCGGTCATTCACTCTCCAATTAGTTCCTACTCCAATGGGAACAAGGTGCTCTCTTTTTGTGGTGGTTGCAAAACTGACAGGACATAAACCTGCACTGCTGACAGTCATCATTGATGCCAAGAAGGGAGATAGTTCTGAGAATAGAGCCACTCTGGAAGAATCCAAAACCAGGGAACAAGCCAGGGCCACCACATACAGCTGAGCAGGTTGTGCACTGCACAAGGTCTTCCAGCTGAAGGGGCAAGTAGGGACTGAAAGCTAGCTCACACTCTGTTCACCAAGCCACATACCTGTAGGGGCACCTCTTTCTAATCTGCATGAAGGCATGAGAGGTGCTCATCCAGGGCTGTGTCTGCCCAGAGGAAGTTCTTCTTCTAAGTCATACAAAAATACTACATAAGCTAGTGTTGACCCAAATGGTTTGAAGCCATTCTGATCCTAAGCTCCCCAATGAAATAAGCTAGTAAGTTGTTGATTAGTTGCCTAGACCATTGGAGCTAGATATTTATCATATGCATCAGAAGAAGAGGCAGGAATCAGTACTGAGCACCAGGACCACTTTCAAAGATCAAAGGAGGGGGCAGGCAGGAGGTCCTCCTTGGAGGGGAGCCGGCCACTGACAAGACTGACCAGGCCAAAGGGGCTCTCTCTCTCAGCAAAGGCCAGAGATGCTATCAAAAGGGCATTAAGAGAAGCTAGACTTTTCCAAATGTACTGTGTTTTGTAGTTTTGGCTTTGGAACTATGAAACTATTTACATAATTATACAACAAAGAAAAATTCAAGTGAAAAAAGCAGTTCTTAATAATTGCAAACAAAGAAGCATGAATGTGTTCATCAAGGTGGTGGTGTAAGCCAGGGGTTGTCAAACCATGGCCTACAGAAGGGCCAAATCCAGCCCACTGCCTGTTTTTGTAAATAAAGTTTTATTAGAACACAGCCAAGCCCACCTATTTACATGTTGTCTATGTAGCTGCTTTTGCACTGTATCAGCAGAGGTGAATAGTTGTGATGGAGGCAGTATGGCCTGCAAAGCTAAAAAGATTTATTCTTTGGCCCTGTAAGAAAAGATTTGCCATCCCCTGGTTTAACCAATCACAGAAGAATCATTTCAGGTGATTTTTAAAACACTGATATGGAGGTACATTCTGGTGGGACAACAAGCACTGCAAAGAGATCTTAAGCTGTTTTTATGAATAATCATATCATTGGCAATATTATTGGTATTGCTATTTTGAAACATATACATATGTATAGCCAAAAACCAATTATTTTAATTATTACCAGCCTAAAAGAAAAATACAAATACAAAATCAAAGTAATCAAGTAAAAACTCAGCATCTTAAACTTGCAATGGAAGTATGAGTATGAACACATGATGCATTTTTTTGTGTCTGTGCCCTATCTCTCTGCCCACTGAAATAGCCTAGAGAAAAGGTTCAGTCGGTCCAGTAGCATCAGGCACCCACATGGCCCAGTGTTCGGTGGTCTCTAAACACTAATTCCCCCTGAAAGAACCAGAACTCCTCAGAGAAATGTCTGATTTCAAGTCTGGAACAGGAAATGTACAACATGAGTGAGCCTGGAACTTTTTAACACCCCAGAAAGCAAGGACGTCATCAAAGACCCCTGCAGGCCCAGGGGAGGGTGTCAACAGGCACAGACAGCAACTTGAAGAGGCTCCTGCTGACCAAGGACAGGACAATTCGAACAACAAAAAGAATGATCACTGCAATGAATTAAAACTCATCAGATATGTCAGAATCTATGAATTCATGATGATACCCACATTTTAAACTCATTGGTCCACCTTTGGAGGCCCTAGGGACTTGCCTTCTTTATTCTGAAAATTACTAAATAAAGAGAAAGATGGAAACGTGTCTTTCCTCTACCAACTAGATCTCAGGACAACCAAAGAGTTAACGAGGAGATGGTCTTCGTCGGGAGAATCCCACCTAACGACTGCAGAAGGAATAACACCATTCAAGTACCACTGCTTTGCAACCCTACTGACGCGATGGGTCCCGGTGAGGATCATGATTGGCTGATGCCACAATTCCGTGAGAGGCCAAAGGGACACTTGAGCTCGGATGGGTCAGGCCGGCCGCACCTGAAGCCTCTGATCAAACTTAATAGACAAGCGGACGCCACCTGCCTCCTGGAAGGACAGGCTGGAAGAGCACAAAATCAAACGTGAATCCCGCCCAACTTCCAGATCTCACGGAGAGTTAGAGCTAACTGGGGCTAGGAGGGAGCACAGCGCCCCCCGGGACATGATAAAAGATGCCGTGAAATCAGCAAAACCAGACCGTGGTGAATCCTACAGGACAGACAACATGGTTTTTGACAGAAAAATAGCAAGAATAGAAAAAAGGACAGGGAGACTCATTCAAGATTTCCAAAGAGAAATCAACCAAATGCGATGCGTGGCCCTTGGTGGGATCTCAGTTTGGATAAGCACTGCAAAGAGGCACTTACGAGGCCATCAGTGGAACTGCAACATTGACTCGGTATTATACGACATTAAGGAATCATTGTTCATTTCTGAAGCACGATAACAGGATGACATTCTAGCGAATGACTTATGAACGAAATGATAGGATGTGTCGGACTTGCTTCAAAGCAATGGTGGGAAGGGAGAATGAGAGGGAGATAAAACAGGACTGGAATGTTGATACCTGTTGAAGTGGGAGCCAGAGACATGAGGATGCACTGGTCTGTTCTTTTATAGATCCAAAAATTTCCACAATGGGTAATTAAAAGAAAAAAAAAAGCACCTAGAGATGGTAGGATGAAGAGTCCGGGACCCACCCCTCAGTGACGGGCTGGCACCTACGCCAACTTCTCAGATGCTACAGGGGTAAAGTGACAGAAACTGGGATCCAGCAATAAGCAGTCCAGACCCTGCCCCGTGGGACTTAGCCTTGTAGGGGAGACAGACAACAATCAGATAGTCACTCCGCACATAACCGCACGCTGCTGTGTGTCGCGGGGGGTCTTGTGAAGTAGACGATCGGGCACACAATTGAATGCCCAGACCCAGTGCAGGCTCAGGTCCGGTGTCATTAGTCATTGACGCAACTCTCCAAATATCCCAGTTCTCTCTCCCCTTCTGAGCACATGGTTGGATGGAACTCCCTGCCCCCGAGGTCAATGTGGCCGTGTGACCGGTGCTGATCTCCGAGGTGACAGTGGGAGGCCACCGTGAGTCATTCCAGGCTGGGCACTTACGCCCCGTGTGAGACCTGCCCGAGCCTCTCCTCCCGCACCACTGTACCTGGTGACGTCCCAGGTAAGGACTGATCCGCTGGATTCAGCCCTGGAACAAGGACGCAAAAATATGGGAGCAGAGCCCCCCAGCCACCCCCCCCCAGGGGACACGAGGCAGGGGTGGGGAACAGACTCCTATGATTTTAAGCCACTGAGCATTTGTGGTTGTCTGTTATTGGAACTTAATGTAGCCTGTGCTGCCTGGTACAAGAGCTTCCCTGAGGACGTGGCTTTGGAGCTGAGACTCACAGGACGGTGGGAACTAGTCAAGGGGGGGTGAAAGGAGAGGTCACTTCCCAAAGCAGAACCTTAACGAACAGTGAATGATGGCGGCAACTGCTCCCATCCCCATCGCCACGTGCTCAGCGCCTTCCAGGGCCTTCCTGTAACTCACAGCTACTCCCAAGGGTGGGGTGATTGCTGCCACCGCCGCGTGACACACGAGGAATAGAACCCAGGCCCTCTGGCTCCAGAGGCTGGGCCGTAGCCTCTAAGTCACAGTGCCTTTGCCAGATTCGAGGACAGAAAGACAGGGGCATTGGAGAGGCTCCAATGTAGCTGAAGGAGAAGCCACACAACAGGGCAGCCCACTGGGGGCTGGAGGACCGCCGCAGGCCGGGGCCCCTCTGAAGCTCTGATCCATGAAGGAGAGTGGCATGACCGGATTTCTCCTTTGAACAGATGCACTTTGATAATTAAGTCACATACAAATGGCAAAGGAGTCACATCCAGATTCTACGAGGAGCTATTACAAGTCAGGAGAAAATACAACAACCTGATACAAAAATGAGCAAAACATTGAATAGGCACTTTGCAAAGAGATATCCAAATCACCAACAGGCACATCAAAAGAGGCCCACCCCAACTAGGCATCAGGGAAATGCAAACTAAAAGCACAGTAAGGCACCCTACACTCTCAAGCAATGACGAACTAAAGAAACAAGAATAAAACAAACACATAATCCCCAGACAAACATGCCACATAGGCAAGGGTGCAGAACAGCTAGACGACTCGGCCGCTGCTGCTGGGAGTATGGAAACAGGACCGCCGCTTTGGAAAACAGTCCGGCCTGATCTGTAGAAACGACACCCACAGATACCCTGTAACACAGCAAATCACTTTCTGCCCAACAGCAGTGTGTATGCCTGGACGAGAATGTTCACATATACGTTGTTTGTAGTAGCCCAAAAATAGAACTGACACAAACATCCACCAAGAGCAACAGAGGCAAATTATAGCGTGCTCATAAACAGACCACCGTGCAGCAAAGACCACGAAAGCGCTATGCCCACACACGACAGCATGGATGAGCCTCAAAAACATGTTATGCAAAAAGGTGTCAGATATAACATAATACAATCCAAATTATTAATACACCATTTAGAAAAACACGACAAAATGAAATTATAATGTTAGATGTCAAAACAGGGGTTCTCTTTCAGGGTGAGGAGGGGGCAGTCTCTGAGATGGGGCAGAAAGGTGACTTCCTGGTTGAGGTTGCACAGAGGTGCACCGTGTGATAAGTCTTTGAACCCCTTATCTGTGTGATGTCACAGTTTCGTCAGGAGAACAAATCCCTGTGGCTGCGTGGGCAGTAGGATGGGGGTGGGGTGGGGCGAGAGCAGGGAGACCATTCCAGCAGCGACGACGCGGTCAGGCGAGAGGGGAGGATGGCTTGGACGGCCGAGGTGGCGGGGAGGATGAAGACGATGTTTGTGAACACAGACCAGCCCAGGTGCATCTGCGGTAGGAGGTGCCGGGAGACGGGCCAAGCACCACACCCAGGCTCACGCGTGCTGAACAGCTCTGCTCTCCTCTTTCTTTTCAAGAGGGGGCCCCTTGTGTACCTGGGCTGTCTTGCCCTTAAGAAAAGGTTTGCCAACTCCTGGTTTCACTAATCAGAAACAAATCATTATTAGCAATAATATTGGCATGATTTTAAAATAGGTAGAGCCAATGAGCTATTATTTTAATTATGCTCAGACTAAGAGAGAAACAGAATGCCAACATAAAATAGAAGTAGCCAAGTGGCATAGTCAGGACTCGATACGCAGGTGTCGGCAGGCGCCCGGCCTGGGGGCGACGCTTGTGTTGGAAGCCGCCACGCGCTCCCTCCACCCCACCGCCCATCCCGCAGGAAACCCGTCACCCTGCAAGCCTCAGCCCAAACTCGGGTTTTCAAAAAAGCCTTCCCAAGTTTTCCCCCTCTAAGGCACCATTTTTCGTCAACTGCATGCGTGCACACATGGGTGTGCGTGCACGCGTGTGCATGTGCATGCGTGTGTGTAATTACTTGGTACCATCGGCCCCATCAGCAGCATCACAGCCCGACACTAAGTGTGCCTGGCAGGACCTGCACACACACGCACTGAGTGAGAGTCTGAAGACACAGGACTAGCCAACGCCCAGTGAGCGCTTACTGCACACAGACAGGGCCCACTGGACTCCGCACAGCAATAATAATGGCTAATATTTACGGGGTGCACACTCGACGCCGGGCCCCACCCTACAAACGTGACGTACGGTTCCTCCTCCACTCCGCACACCGGCTCTACACCATCCGTGGTGATTGCTCTCACAGGGCGACGCGGCTGGGCTCTAACTACTCAAACTGTAGGTGTTGCTGGGAAGGCATTTTGTCCACGGGGTAACCCCCACAGTCAGGTGACTTTAAGTAAAGATTATGCTTAATAATCTTGAGGCACCATCCAATCAGTGGAGAGATCTTAAGAGCAAAATCGAGGTTTCCCTGAGGAGGAAGAAATTTTCCCTGTGGACTGCAGCCTCATCTGCCCAAACCCAGGGGCCTCCAGCCCGCCCTGCAGATTTCAGACTCACTAAGCCAGACTCCACAGTCCTTTAAAATAAATCTCTTAATGTGCACATCCTACTGATTCTGTCTGGTGCAACCCTTACCAGTACACCTTACACATTTCTAATGAGGGCTCCGAGCCACGGGCAGGTCTCTGTAGCTTGCCCAAGGTCAGGGCACGCTGGAGCCGGGATTCGAACTCAGGCAGAAGCAGGCCCCAGAGCCGGCACCCTTGACTCCCACCGTGCTCCAGCAAGGAAACGGTCCTTCCCCACCCAGTCTCCTCAAAAGCAGGGCGGGGGCGGGCCGTGGGGGGGCCGTGCCCAGGAAGTGCGGTTCTGCCGCAGCCGGAGCTGAGTTAGAAATTCCTGCCGCAGCTGGAAGTGGGCTGAGCTGGGTCAAGGGTGGCAATCGATATGATTAATAAACCATAGCCGGAGTGTTTATTCCCCCTGTCGTGACGGATGAGGCCTTTGAAGCAACGAGCGGAGGCCTCACCCCGAGCACCCAGGGAAGATTTGTGGGCACATTTCTACGAAGGAGCTCCTTCCAGCTCCCACGCGTGTTTAAGTCGACTTGCTTCAAACCAAGATCAAAGAACAGGCTGGAGATACTGTTTCACTGATTTGTATAAATCAGCCAGACAAACCGCGGCCTCCACAACGACTGATGTTTCTCCAGTTGGAGGTAACTTGTTAAGAAACATGTCAGGCAGCCGCAAAGATTCGAGTGCCTCCTTGGGAAAGACACGCGGAGAGGAATCGATCACTTGCCGCCTGGCTTTGCTTTCACTCTTTCCGAAGCCACAATTGAGAAGGCCCCAAGGCCCACTTTTCACGTATCCTTCAACCTTTCAGAGCGGATCTGAGTGATCATTTTTAACACTAATGCCTGATATGTTTGTGGAGTTTTCAAATGGTCGCAGGCAGTGTCCTGTTTCAAATTCATAACAGTCGTCCGAGGCGAGGGCAGCAAAGATCTCTGCCCTCCTGCTGATGGGGAAGTGAGGCTCGGGAAAACTAAGGGGCTGGCCCAAGGAGGTCACCCAGACACTCGCTGGCAAAAGTGGGTCTGGCCCCAGCCACACATCACTCCCTCCCTCCGTAGATTTCCTGCTTCCCCTCACTTTGCAACGTTTCCCGAGTGCTTTCTGCGTGCCCAGTCTTGGGCTGGATATTATCACTGTCTCTCATGCTCTTTAAATATTTCCTGACCTGCACATATTCTCTTGCCTTGGGATATGCTCCAGATCATGGCTAGTTCAAAGAATCACACCAGTGAGCAATCTCATACCACACCACACCACACACACACACACACACACACACACACACACACACACACCTAGAGTCCAGGGGACGTAGGAATTACACAGAGAAAACCCACTTCATTTCCCATCCGTGTGCATCTGGGCTGCTTTCCATTCTTCCATCCAAGATGGTCTTTAGATCTATGTCAATTAATAACCTCCATTGATTTTATTACTTTAGCAGAGAGCTTAACACCAGCCAAGCACTTGTTATTTACTAGCTCTTTTCATTCTCTGGGTAACGTTTGCTCTCCCTCGTACAGATGAGGAAACAGAAACAGAGACTCAAAGAGGCCAAGCACCTTCTCCGACGTCACATGGAAAGCATGAGATGGAATGCTGCTCCCAAGGCCCTTTGTCCCTAACCTGGTGTGGGTGCTTCCTACCATTAACTTTCCTTCATGGTATTTGCTTTGCTTCATAGTATTCACTTATCAAAGGACACACTATTTTTACTGGAGAAAATTTATTTTTAAAAGAAGGCGACTGCTTTAGAAAGCTAGAAAGAGCATCACTCCCATCCTTACCACTGCAACAAAAAGACAAGCATGATGATGTGAAACTTTGCATCTTTTCTTTAATCCAATAGAGAGCTGAGACTGTAAGACAATAAACTAACCTGAAATCTAAGGAAAGACAGATGCCTGCAAGGAGAGACAGGACTGAAACACCTATTTCCCTCAGAGAGATACCACTGGACACCGGTAGAAAAAAAAAATCAGCTAGAATATTTATAAAATTGCTAAAGGCTGTGTTAGCTAGCAAGGTAACATGTCACTGGGAGCCACAGACACAAGAGGAATTCACTCCATGCACAGGTTTGTTTCCATGGCTGTCCAGGTGCTCACAGAAAGGTGGGATCCTGAGAACGCATCCCTCGCAGTGCATCCTGGGAGAGGGGAGCAGCAGCCACTGCAGGAAAAGCACCAAGCCCCACCTGATCTCCCTAAAACATCTATGGGAAGGGCAATAAACCTGTTACCATCAAGGCATAAGTGAAAACCACTGAAGCTGACTGAAGGAAACAAGAACAACAAGAAAACCTCGATTCCTGTGGTGCAGCAGGGTGGGCTGGAATACACCCTGAACCCAGACCTATAGCTGGAGCTAGACAGGGTCACATAGGCCTGGCTAAAATTGGGACACATTCAGAACAAGAAAGAACACTCCAGGCAAACAGGCATGGAGTAACAAGTAACACTGATCCACTTCTGGGAGAGGGACGAAAGTGGGAAGAGACACTCGGTACCAAAGTGCAAAGGAAGACTTAAAGCTGAGGGTGGAGCAGATGTCGATGAAAATCCATTAACAAAGCAGCCCCCAACCCAAACACAGGCTAACACGAATGGACTTTGAAGTTGGTGGTGTACTGGGGTTAACTATACCAACAACAACAAAACCTGAGCCTCGCTGAACTCCTAAATAGATCAACTCAACTCCCCATACCAAAGGCCTAGCAGGAATAAAGGCATGTTCCTTTCCCAGACATTAAAACTATTTACTTCAGTGCCTACTGTCCTACACAAGATGTCTGGCTTTCAACAAAAAAGTGTGAGGTATTCAAAGAAGCGAGGAAAAAAAACAACACACTATCAAGAGACAAAAGAATCAACAGAATGAGATTCAGCTATGATACAGATGTTGGAATCACTAGATAGGAATTTAAAATAACTTGGCTGGGCGTGGTGGCTCACACCTGTAATCCTAGCAATCTGGGAGGCCGAGGTGGGTGGATCGCTCAAGGTCAGGAGTTTGAAACCAGCCTGAACAACAGTGAGACCCCGTCTCTACTAGAAATAGAAAGAAATTAATTGGCCAACTAAAAATATATAGAAAAAATTAGCCAGGCATAGTGGCACATGTCTGTCTTCCCATCTGCTTGGGAGGCTGAGGCAGAAGGATTGCTTGAGCCCAGGAATTTGAGGTTGCTGCAAGCTAGGCTGACACCACAGCACTCACTCTAGCCCAGGCAAGAGAGTGAGACTCTGTCTCA